>CM038676.1:231293589-231541731 GCA_021605205.1 Aegilops longissima | reverse complement strand
GAACCGGATATTCTTCCTACCTCCTTCCGTTTCCACCATAATGGCTACGCTTAATCGCCCCGGCATTAGCAGCAACATATAGCGAAGCGGCCTCGTCAATGGGAGGGCGAAACAGCGGTTGGCTAATCGCCGCTTAAATCCTCCAATGCTTCATCGGCGGCCGCACTCTGCATAAACCGATCCGCCTTCTTCAACATCCGATACAAAGGAATGGCCTTTCTCCGAGGCGGCCGATAAACCGCTTAGTGCGGCAATCCGACCCGCCAAACGCTGGACATCATTGATGCACTTTGGCTTAGCCAAGGAGGTGATAGCCGTAATTTTATCCGGATTAGCTTCAACTTCGTTGGACACAAGAAAACCCAATAACTTGCTCGCCGGAACACCAAGACACATTTGGCCGGGTTAAGCATCATCTTGTACACCCGCAAGTTGTCAAAGGTTTCTTTAGATCCTCAATCAACGATCCTTCTTCCTTGACTTAACCACAATATCATCCACATAAGCATGCACGCTACGCCGATCTTTTCGCGTAAGCAATTCAGACGCACGCCGATAAGTTGCTTGGGCGCTTGAGCCCAAAAGGCATAGATACATAGCGTATGGCTCCAAAAGGAGTGATAAACGCCGCCTTCTCCTGGTCCTTAACCGCCATCTTAATCTGATGATATCCGAATACGCATCCAAAAAGCTCAACGCCACAACCCGCCGTAGCATCAATAATCTGATCAATGCGGGAGGTGAAAGGATCACCGGACAAGCCTTGTTAAGATCTGTAATCCACACACATGCGCCAAGTGCCATTCTTCTTAAGGACCAACACCGGATTAGCAAGCCACTCGATGGAAAACTTCAACGATAAACCCTGCTGCTAAGAGCCCGCAACCTCCTCCCCAATGGCCTTGGCGCTTTTCCTCGTTAAACCGCGAAGAAACTGCTTTACCGGTCTGCATTGGGATCAATGATAAGAGTGGCTCAACGAAGTTCCTCGGTACACCCGGCATGTCGGGGCTTCCATGCAAAATGTCCCGATTCTCACGGATGAACTCGATGAGCGCCGCTCCTATTTAGGATCCAAGTTAGCACCGATGGTGAACTGCTTGGACGAATCGCCGGCACAAAATCAACAAGTTTAGTCTCACCACCATTTAAACTTCAAACCGGATCATGCTCGTAGTTGGCTTCTTCAACGGGTCATATCCGCCGGATCAACATTGTCTTTATAATACTTTAGCTCTTCAAAGGGCAATAAACCGACTCACAGAAGCCGCATCACCTTCCTCGACTCCAAAGCGATCCTCGCTGCCCCATGAACCATTATCGCCCCTTTGTGACCCGACATTTTAGCTGCAAATAGACATAACAAGGCCGTACATAAACTTAGATAAGCAGGCCGCCAAATAGGGCGTGGTAAGGGCTTTGAATTTTCACCACCTCAAACGCCAATGTTTCCGATCCGAGTCATGTTCATCCCCAAAGGCCACCTCCGTAGCTATTCATCGACCGGTATGCTGACTTGCCAGCACCACACCGTGGAAACCGATGAGGACATCAATACCATTGTTACACCCACAGCCCCATCGCCATGATTGAGAGAGTGTCCCGCCTTCATGATGAGATGGCTTCTTAAATGTTCAAACAAAATGAGGATCATGTACCGCTGATCACCTCAATGGTTCCACAACACTGGCCATTTGTGTTTCCCACAATGCCCATTTATCCTGAACTTTCTTGTCCTCACTCACGCTTTTTCCAGCTCATGTTCAGTTCATGTTTCCAATCACTTGTCGTTCGTGAACCTCCTGACTTTTAATTTCACATTTTTCATTGCAATTTTTTCGACAATGAATATGTTCAGTTTCTAACCACCTCCGCTTAGAAACTGAACAACGCATTTACATGTTTACAATATCCCGAGGAGAGACGTGTTCCTGCTGCTGCTTGTGCTTTCACTAGCTTTGCATGTGTTTGGTGGTCTGAACATTGTAGATTATATCCTGCTCCAGCTACTTGGGCTGCTTTGAAAACTGCTATGCGTACTCATTGTTCCACCATATTATCAGCGTGAATTACTTCAAAATTGCAACGCTTAAGACAAGGAAAAATTCGTAGAAGAATATTATCGTGAATTACAAACCGGCTTGATTAGATGTGGTATTGTTGAGGAGAATGAAGCTATGCTTGCACGCTTTATGGGTGGATTAAATAGAGAGATTCAGACCATTCTAGACTACAAGGATTATAATAATATCACCGATTATTCCATCTTGCTTGTAAAGCTGAACGTGAAGTGCAGGATCGATGTGCTGGCGCGACTAACTTTTCTCGCAGGTCGACCTTCATCATGGACACCACGGCATCATCTACTTCCACACGCTCTACTACACCGCACCTCCGCCGGCTGCCACCTCCAACCGCGATACAAGAAAGCAGGCACAACCACCACTATCTGCCAAGAGCACACCGCTGGGCCTACACAGTAGCTCTTCTTCTTCCATGGCGCCAACAGGCACACAAGTGATATTATTTGTCGTCGCTGTAAGGGAAGAGGACATTTTATGAGAGAATGCCAATCTCAGCGCAGTGATGATTGCTACGAGGATGGTGGGTATGAGTCCGCTTAGTGACTATGATGAAGAGACTTTGGCTCTTATTACACATGAAGAACACGGTGGAGATGATTCTGATCTTGAGACGCAATACATGGCTGTCAAGATGCCGACAGTATGAATGTTTGGTTGCTCAACGTGTTTTGAGTGTGCAGGTTACACAAGCTGAGCAAAATCAGAGGCATAACTTGTTCCATACAAAGGAGTTGTGAAGGAACGCTCTATTCGCCCATCATAGATGGAGGGAGCTGCAACAACTTGGCTAGCATGGATATGGTGGAGAAGCTTTCTCACCACAAGACCACATCCACATCCTTACTACATCCAATGGTTCAACAACAGCGCAAGGTTAAGGTAACACGATCGCTCGTGTGCATTTTAGTATCTCTACATATGCTGATTATGTTGATTGTGATGTGGTACCTATGCAAGCATGTTCCTTATTACTTGGTAGACCATGGCAATTTGATAAAAATTCTGACACCATGGTAGAAACAATCAGATACTCTTGTTCACAAGGATAAAAATATTACTTTGCTTCCTATGACTCCTGATTCCATTTTGAAAGATGATATTAATAGAGCTAATAAAGCAAAACAGAGAAAATAAGAGTGAAAATCAGATTGTGGCAAAAGAATTTGAGCAACAAATGAAGCCTAATAATAAACCATCTAATGTTGCTTCTGAAATTAAACTGAAAAGTGCATGTTTATTTGCCACCAAATCTGATATTGATGAGCTAGATTCTAGCAAATCTGTTTGCTATGCTTTTGTGTGCAAAGAGGCATTATTTTCATTCGAGGACGCGTTTTCCTCTTTGCCCCTCGCTGTCACTAACATTTTGCGTGAGTTCGCTGATGTCTTCCCACAAGACGTGCCACCGGATTACCACCTATTCGAGGGATTGAGCATCAAATTGACTTAATTCCCGTGCATCGCTACCCAACCGCCAGCACCATACCGCACTCAATCCAGAGGAGACGAAGGAGATTATGCGTCAAGTACAGGAGCTGCTCGACAAAGGTTATATACGCGAATCTCTTAGTCCTTGTGCTGTTCCTATTATACTAGTGCCTAAAAGGATGGTACGTCAGATGTGTGTTGATTGTAGAGGCATTAATAATATTACTATTCGTTATCGCCATCCTATTCCTAGGCTAGATGATATGCTTGATGAATTATGGCTCTACAATATTCTCCAAAGTTGATTTATGAGTGGATACCATCAAATTCGTATGAAATTGGGAGATGAATGGAAAACAGCATTTAAAACTAAGTTTGGATTATATGAGTGGTTAGTCATGCCTTTGGGTTAACTAATGCACCTAGTACTTTCATGAGATTAATGAACTAAGTTTTACGTGCTTTCATTGGACGATTTGTGGTAGTTTACTTTGATGATATACTGATTTATAGCAAATCTTGGAAGAACATTTGGAACATTTACGTGTTGTTTTTAATGCTCTACGTGATGCACGCTTGTTTGGTAACCTTGGGAAGTGCACCTTTGCACCGACCGAGTATCTTTTCTTGGCTATGTTGTTACTCCACAGGAATTGAAGTTGATAAAGCCAAGATTGAAGCTATTGAGAGTTGGCCGCAGCCCAAAACGGTCACACAAGTGAGGAGTTTTCTTGGACTCGCTGGTTTCTATAGGCGCTTTGTGAGAGACTTTAGCACCATTGCTGCACCTCTCAATGAGCTTACAAAGAAGGATGTGCCTTTTGTTTGGGGTACCGCACAGAAGAAGCCTTCACGGTATTCAAAGATAAGTTGACACATGCCCTTTACTCCAACTTCCTGACTTTAATAAGACTTTTGAGCTTGAATGTGATGCTAGTGGAATTGGATTAGAGGTGTGTTATTACAAGATGGCAAACCTGTTGCATACTTTTCTAAAAATTGAGTGGCCTAGTCTGAACTATTCTACTTATGACAAAGAATTATATGCTCTTGTTCAGACTTTAGAGACATGGCAACATTATTTATGGCCCAAAGAATTTGTTATACATTCTGATCATGAATCTTTGAAACATATTAAAAGTCAAGCTAAACTGAATCGTAGACATGCTAAATGGGTTGAATTCATTGAGACTTTCCCTTATGTCATTAAACACAAGAAGGGTAAAGAAAATGTTATTGCTGATGCTTTGTCTCGCTGATATACTATGATTTCACAACTTGACTTCAAAATATTTGGTTTGGAGACCATCAAAGATCAATATGTGCATGATGCTGATTTTAAAGATGTAATGCAGAATTGTAAAGAAGGAACAACATGGAACAAGTTCGTTATTAATGATGGTTTTGTGTTCCGTGCTAACAAGCTATGCATTCCTGCTAGCTCTGTTCGCCTTTTGTTGTTGCAGGAGGCGATGGAGGAGGATTAATGGGACACTTTGGCGTGAAGAAGACGGAGGATATACTTGCTACACATTTCTTTTGGCCAAAGATGAGACGGGATGTTGAGCGCTTTGTTGCTTGCTGCACTACATGTCAAAAAGCTAAGTCACGACTCAATCCTCATGGTTTATATATGCCTTTGCCTGTGCCTAGTGTTCCTTGGGAGGATATATCTATGGACTTTGTTTTAGGTTTACCTCAAACAAAGAAGGGAGGATAGCATATTTGTTGTCGTGGATAGATTCTCAAAATGGCACACTTTATACCATGTCATAAAAGCGATGATGCTGTTAATGTTGCTGATTTGTTCTTTCGTGAAATTATTCGCTTGCATGGTGTGCCAAATACTATTGTTTCAGATCGTGATACTAAATTTCTTAGCCACTTTTGGAGATGTTTATGGGCTAAGTTGGGGACTAAACTGCTTTTTAGTACTACTTGTCACCCCAAACCGATGGATAAACTGAAGTAGTCAATAGAACATTGTCTACTATGCTTAGGGCTGTTTTGAAGAATAATAAGAAAATGTGGGAAGAATGCTTGCCTCATATTGAATTTGCTTATAATCGCTCATTGCATTCTACTACTAAGATGTGCCCTTTGAAATTGTGTATGGCTTCCTACCTCGTGCACCTATTGATTTGTTGCCTCTTCCATCTTCGGAGAAGGTTAATTTTGATGCTAAAGAACGTGTTGAATTGATTTTAAAATGCATGAGATAACTAAGGAAAACATTGAGCGATGAATGCTAAATATAAACATGCCGGAGATAAGGGTAGAAAACATGTTGTCTTTGCACCGGAGATCTTGTTTGGTTACATTTATGTAAGGATAGGTTTCTAATTTGCGCAAATCAAAGCTAATGCCACGTGTTGATGGTCCATTTAAGGTGTTAGAGAAAATAAATGATAATGCATATAAACTTGAGCTGCCTGCAGATTTTGGGGTTAGTCCCACTTTTAACATTGCAGATTTGAAGCCTTATTTGGGTGAGGAATATGAGCTCACGAGGACGCACTTCATTTCAAGAAGGGAGGATGATGAGGACATCAATACCATTGTTACACCCACAGCCCCTACTGCTACATATACCGGACCAATTACTAGAGCTCATGACGCCAATTAAATTATCGTACTTTCGCTTTTTGGTAATGATTCTAATGTTCATGAGAATATGATGCTGCTTAAATTGGATACATTTGTTTTGCTTACAAATGAAGGCCCTAGCTTGGAGAAGGATGGACATTGAGCAAGAACAAGCATGGAGATAATGCCATGCTAAGGGGAACAAGAACGGAGTTACAAGTGATGATTTCAGGACTTTGAAGCCACCATAATGGATGCATGAAGCCTTGGACGAAATATACAAGATGCTACTTCATAAATGTCGCCCCGAGGCTATTCTAGGTGCTGCACACACCTTATTAATGGGCCAGGCCCATGTAATTTCGAAATACTTAAGTATAGGCTGTTTTAGAGTCCGTATGTGGGGAAACAAGAGTTAGGTTGATTTCGACCCTCCACCAAGGGCCACGAAATTCTCTTCCTCCATATATACAGCCCTTAGGGCACCGCTTAGACCTTGGGTTTTGTTTAGATTAAAAGTTCGCCATAGCTGCAACTTCGCTGATTTCGCTTGTGTTCAACGACTGCATAAAGGCGCCACGTAACCCCACCTTGATCAATAAAGCTTTCATCTTATATTCGCAATATCCAGATTGCAATCTCAGTTTCTTGCTTGTTCTTCGCTTGCTCGCAGGAAACAGCCCTCGTGGTCAGGTTGATCGTGTTCGCGTGGTCAATAACCCTCGAAGTTGGTTTAGCGATTGCTAAGGCGCGACGCCTCGCACGATCGTAGTCGGATCGCCAAGGTCGACTCCCCTACGTAAACGATAGCCACCATCTCATCGAAACATCGGGACACCTTTGCCTCTATCGTAAACACTGTGCCGGACGGCCCGAGATGCTTATCCGCTAACCCCATACGCCGGAAGGTCTCGTAGTACGTGATGTTGATGCTGCTCCCTCCATCCATAAGCACCTTGGTAAACTTGTATCCTCCCACCGAGGTGCCACCACTAGGCTAGCTGACCCGGATTGTAAACCCGGGAGGATGATCCTCTCGCCCATACAATAGGCTGCTCGACCAGCGAGATAATGCGGTGCGGCCGGTTCAACAACATTGACTGCCCGCTTCAAGTTTTCGGTCTCGCTTGTCCAAGCTGGTGGTAAAGACATGGTATTGTCCACCGCTCAACCGCTTCGGATTACTTTGATAACCCGATCGCTGCTGTTGTTGATTGTAACCACCTTGGTTCTGATTGTTCGATTGTTCGATTGTTCGCCCGCCGGATTACCACCAACCCTGGGCCGGAATTTCTCCATCAGAACCCGGGCGGACCTCGAACCGCCGCCGGGCCCTTGATCATACCGAAAGCATTAGAACTTTTGAACTCCTGCATAATGTAACAATCCTTCCGAGGTGGTTTGTTGGTGCCTCCTTCGCCCCATGCTTCGGACAGGTTGATTCAATAGATAATTCAAACGATCCGATTGTGATTCGCGCGACCGCCCGGTTTGACTGCTTACCCTTGCGCCGCTGACCCTTGTCCTGTGCATTGGTGTTGGCTACGAAACCCATGTTACCGCTTGCCTTACGCTTGTTTCCTCCATTACCGCCGATCGATGCTCGCTGGCCTCGGAGTTGCTGTTCGCTTTTCCTTCCTATTTCGTCATCCTCCTCGCACTCGGATCCTTGGTACTATCGTAATCAGCATACTTTACCAAAACGCCCATGAGAGTGCCCATGTCATTGCAAAACGCTTCATGCGACCCAGCTTCAACTTTAACGGCTTGAACCGCAATTGCCTTCTAGGGTTAAGATCGTGGAATCAGGGTTGATCCGTCCAAGAATGTAAACTTCCAAACGCGCGCACCCAATGGGTTGTGGATTCTCCTCCGCTCGACACAAGCCGCCAAATCCACCACGCATATGGGCTGTTTACGTGTCTTTGAAATTTTGAATGAACCGGTCCGCAATCGGGTCCATGAACTGATGGAGTTACGCGCAAGTTCTTCAACCAAGCACGGGCCGCATTTTCTAACATCATGGTGAAATACTTCGCACACGCAGCTTCGCCCACATCCAAAGCATCTCCATGGCCATCTCATAGCTTTCTATCCACGCTTCGAGCCAAATCGGCGGTATAATTGGGCACCTTGCGTGGCCCTTTGAAGTCCTTGGGCAAACGTACATTGCGAAAGCGGGACGAGGCAAGGCACCCCAAAGAGCCAGATGCGACCCCCGGTTCGAAGATGGTCGGTCGAACCGGCGCGAGCTGATGATCCTCATGTCGTGCAGCTAACTCGGCCTCCCTACGTGCCCTCGCCCGGTCCACCACCACTTGAGCGCTTGAAGCCGCCATTGGTTGTTGCCGCGAGGCGGACCACGCCGCGCATTGCTTGATACGGCCGGTTCGCTGCGCTGCGGCTATAACTCCGCTTGGGCGGGGGTGGAGGATCCGATCCCGATCGATGAATACGCTTCTGCTGAGCCAGGCCGCCCCGAGGAGCTCTTTTGCCCGGCGTGTTTCTACCGCCTGCGGTGAATCGCTTTCAATCGAACCGCCCAACCGTGCCGCAGCCGCAATAAGGTTATCCATCCGTTGGAGTAGTGACCGGAGGTGTCTCGACAGCCCGAAGCGCGCCGGCATGATGGCGAGGCAGATCTATCACACGGGCTGAATCGGCGCGCCGTCCAGTGCTTCCGCCGGTTCACCACCGGCGGCGGATTATCGTCCCGCCCAGGGTATTGAAGAGGTCTCTTCCTCGAAAACCGAAGGCAAACGGGATCTGTATTTTCTTTTCATGACTTCATGTGACGCGTTACGATCCAAGATGAGCATATAAGTTCACGATCCAAAGCGCCCGCTCCGCCGCCATCCTCACGTCCGCGGCTGCCAGATCCGCTTTAGCCTTAGTGATCTGTTCTTCACCTTTGCAATCTCGCGCTAGCAGGTCTTGATCCGCCGGATTAGCCTCTTCCATGAGCGCAGCCAATGCGTCGAATAGCTCTGATAAAACTTGAGCCAGTGGGCGCACAAGGCCTCCTTCCCCGGCTGCCATCACTGCTGCTGAACGGGCGACCATGGGCGCCATGGTCAAGAGTGAAGCGCCGCTTGTGTACCGCCATGAAGATTCCAACCCGTTGGGAAGATCAAAGGGTCCGAATACTCTCATTGTCGGAACAGCCCCGATCCGGCCATCTTGCAGCTGGTACAGAGACTCGGTCTCTCGGTCAAGACTCGCCATCGTGAGTAGACACGGTTTCGCCGCCAGATGCTGATCCGCCACACAGTCTCCTCCGTGGATGAATCCCACGAAGCACGCTTGACAGCCGGTTTAGCCAGGCAGGATTCTTCTTCGCCACGAGCCGTCTCGACGAGGTCGGTGTAGATGTCCGCTCAGCCCTGGCTCACCGATCTTGCCGATGAACACGCAGATGCCACCAAAGGGGACCCGCACCAGACTCAATCGAGCCGCCTCGGGCCCCATCTGCATCGCCGATGGAGAGCTTGCCGCGACGACTCTTAGTCATCCGCCCACAGCATAGCCTTCGAGTCCTTCAACTTTCCTCTAAGATCATCAAACCATCGTGGCGATAGCCCCACGGTGGGCGCCAACCGTCGTGGAATTGTCACGCAGATGTCCTCGTGAAAGGACTTAGTCGCAGGCCATCGTGACGGGTTAACTTAGAGGGGTTAAAGCGGACACAAAGACACGAGAGTTATACTAGTTCGCCCTTCAATGAAGGTAAAGCCTACGCCTAGTTTGTGATGGGATTGATGTGATTTCGCGACTAGGGAGCAATAGCCGCTTAAGCCTCGAATTGTTCTGTCCCTAAAACCGCCGGTCGCCCCTTATATACACGGGTTAACGCCTCGCCGGTTCACAGAGTCCCGAGGCCGCTCATACAAGTGTCCGCCTGGTCTCTTCTTTCACTTATCTTACAGCGCAAGTTACATGACTAAGGCGGTTTTACATTTATGGACTCTAATCCGCCTCGGGCTCCGGCCTCATGCCTTCGTGGGCCCGATTATGGATTTAGGATAACCCGCCCTTCTGTATGCGGTTTACATTCAAGAGTTATATCCCCAACACATAGGGTGCAAACTTGTGGTGAGTATGATATGTCCATCGAGCATGACATGTGTGAGCACAATCAACAAATATGGAGGTGTTGGTGTACCAATGCTCGATGTCGAGGCATGAGTGGAGTTCTGAAGGTACATCCAATAAGTCCGAGCGCTCCTCAATGTGAAGGTCCATAGAGCCAATCTTCAATGTCGCTTCTCCATTTGCGAGATGTATCGTGTATGTAACAAGAAGGGAGCAACTATGAAAGAATGACCCATCCAATATGTGTATTTGAGGATGGCTCAAAGGGAAGGAGGTCACCTTTAGGAGGTTCTCAAGGATGATGGAGTTGCGCATCTTGTATGCCTTCACATAACCAAGTTGTCTCGTGATGTTACCGCCTTGTGAATCCTTCAAAATGAAAGAACATGACAACCACTCAGAAAAACAAATGAGGTTAGCGGAAGTGCAAAACCTATCATTCGTGTGGTAAGATACCCAACAAGTGTATGCATTATGCTCATCATAAGAAAGTACAAGGGAGCATTTCATAGTATGGAGGCATATGATGCAAGAACAACCAAATACAATAGGCTCAAGTAAACAAGCATGCATCACACGTGAAGTGTCCAAGTCTCCAAGATCATGAAGCATAGAGGCAACTATTGGAGGCAAGCGACAATAAGCAAGATATATCATGTGACAGGCATGAACATATATGTCATCAACCCAAGAAAGCGAGTAAGAATGGAACATGGGTGATGTGACAAAGCAAGCAATCATAGAGATCAAGTCAAGCAAGCTACTAGTGCGAAGATGCAACATACTAGAAGGAATCATGGCAAGCATGTCATGTGTGCAAATAGTGGGCATGGAAATTACACGTGACATATCCCAAGCATGAAGGCAAGATATGAGCAAAATAGCATCAATAGCATGAGGCACATGATAAACATGGAAATAGCAACAAGGATCTCCACCGAGCATGCAAATACACATAGAAGTAGCATAATGGTGAATCATGGGTAGATGCAAGCAAGGGTCACAATTGCATGGCAAAGGTATAGAAGCAAGCATAGCATGCAAAGTGAACACGGTAAAATGAGCATGAATCGACAAGTGATATATAGCCCATAGCCGTGTGAGAGCCAAGTAGAAGATATGCGCGTAATCCTTGCGCGAAGGGAATGGTGGTAAGGATAGTCCACGGGATCCCAAAGCGTCGTTGCTCTCAAGAGCTCGTTTCGTCAACTCTTGGGATTGAGAGGTTGACGAGTATATGTGAGTACCTACACAAAACAAAGACAAAGGGAGAATTGTGTGTGCGTGGAAGATGTACGCATCATCCATCATGATGCATACGTGCTTGTGTTGGTTAGCACCAAATATCCAATGCTCAAATAAATGAGATGCGTGATATAGAAACATGTCATCCATCATGATAGGTTTGTTGTTATGTATAGCATAATGGACACTCAAATTGTGTAATGCATCATGGGAAATATGTAGAGCATTGTTATTCATGGAATGCATATGGTGCACGCAATTATGGGAATCATGCAAAGTATGGAATGTATCAAAATCTCCTAATATATATGAGGAAACTATGGGGGTCTCCTCATGAGTATGAGTAGCAACATCACATGGAGAATATTGACAACATCCAAAACAAAGCATATTTGGTTCAATGTGATCATGGCATGGCATAGTAGATGAATTGCGCAAATCATGTAAAGGAAGCATGGCAATATCATCACATGAAAAACAAAAGCCAATGACCATCATCTCGTCATCTATGCCATAAGTGCAAATAGGATTGATTTTAATGGGGCATGCATAGTTACTATGTTGAGATTGAAATGAGGCTATATGGGAGATCTCACTCATAGCATATGACAAGTTCAAAGGATTGTCAAACATGAAGTGACCAATAAAATTTTCACATGATATCCTATGGAACATAGCATCAACACTAGGCAACTCAACATGCTCATCATCATATTCATCATAAATAGGTAAGTCAAGGCATGAAGAAGTTTCACTAGCATGAAGCATGGTAATAGGTGGGTCAACATCATGGGAGCAATCGATGTCAAGAGAGTCCACTAGTGGGACAAGAGAAGCACCATCACCTCTGTTACCTTTGGAGCGTCGCTCATGTGTTGTAGGTGAGGTGTTGAAGATCCACTCGTTATCATCTTCATCTTGATGGAACCATGTGGGGGGTGCATCATCGTCCACCATGGCCATCGGTCGTCATGTAGGAGACCTAGCACCAAAGAAGAAAACACACTAGGAGTAGAGGTTAAGTCGTTAGAAATCATGGTGGCCTCACATGTCGTGTCAACTACCTCACTCACTAAGTGTTGTGGCTCACTCACTCCCTCAAGGATGCTCTCACTCATATGGTTGGTGGAGTCACTCAAATGGCTCTCAACCTCACATAGTATGTGTGGCATGCTCTCGAGTGTGGGGCTAGTGGTGGTCACACTAATCCTCTCATAGGAAATGCTCTTAATGTCACGTATGGTGGAGTCACTCATGTCACTTATGTGGTGGTGGCTCTCCTCACATGGCACTTGGATCATCTCATGATATGTGGGTGTCGGAGAGATGTTGGTGCAAATGTCTCCATGCTCAATTCCTATCGCCGTGGTCGAAGGGGATGGCCCTTGCTCGACCTTCTTGTCACCGTCTTGGTGTGGGAGGCCCATATGATGTGGCACCTCGTAGCTCGTCTCCATGACCGAAGGGAGTTTCCCATGCTCGCCATCTTCCTTGGGGGGCTTCCGAAGATGGAAGTGTCGCCCTTGCTCATAGGTAGTCGCCTTGGACTTGATGAAGTCGATGTAGGCGTACACGTGGGAAGTAGGCGAAGATGTCGTACGTCCAAAGGCGAAGATGCCTTGAGAACACTTGGCGAAGATGCCGAACTGGTTGATGTAGCCGTAGCACCGTCTTTGTGGTGCACATCTCGCGGTCTTCTTTTGTGCTCATGAAGCTTCGACTTGGCGTGAGGTACAGCTTGTTGGGACTTGTGCATTTTCGCTTCTGGAGCATCTTCATGTTGATGGTGTCGTTGTCGCACTTGAGCTCGTAGTAGATGTCGTTCGTCGTCGTCATGCACATGATGCTTGGAGGTGACTTGCCCTTCATGATGATGTGAATCACGAACGTGATGGTGGTCGCCATGGAGATGTGGACGTGGACGACTTGCGCTTGCATCGCTTGGGCGCTCCGAAGACTTGTGGCTTGAACGTCGCCGCCTTGAAAACGAAGGGGAAGAAGACTTGATCAAAGCTCTAATCTCATCCATCCTTGCATCTTGCTCCTCTTTATGTGCAGAAAGCTTCTTGTCGATGTAGTCCCTTTTCCTTGCTTCGGAGAGATGAATGTCGACGGAGAGGTTCTCGATGCGCTCTCGCAATCTTGATTGTGCGCCTTCATTTGTCGTTGTAGATCGAAGATTGCCGCTTTGGTGATGTAGTTGTTCACGCCATCGTCGTTGTCGAAGACCAGAGATGAAATTCCTTGCCTATCCATCACAAGACTCGAGAAAATATGAGTGGGAGGAAGAGAAGAACTTATACCAAATGTACCTTGACTGATGTTGAAAATGGATCAATGATCACTCAATGATATAACAAGGAAATAGCACAATTGGTACCAATTCTTGTCGGTTTCTCACACCTGCACAAATAAGGCTTATGGTGGAGCTCGGTGAGGATAGTGGCACAAAAATTTGAGGCAAAAATGTTAGCAAGAGTCAATAATGTTGAAAGAGATTCACAAATTCGCAAGCGAAACAAGCAGACCAATAGCAATTAATGGCACACGAAAACGCACACACGGATAGATAAATGGGGCCGTGCAACCAAGGAATGAGCTCAAAATGTGGAATCCACCAAAACGCTCGTGTTGCACAACTCAAGAGAGACGCTAGCACGATTGCTCAATAGGCGGATACGACACTTGTGCACAACCTATAACATGCAAAATGGATAAACTTTCTATCCCAAGTATGCTATGTATGTATGGTTCCCGGTGTTCTCAAGATGATCCAAGATGATCGGATATGACAATCTTATATGCAATGTGGTATGATGCTATGGCTATTGCTTACAAGCTTCTTTGCTCTCTTTCTTTTGCTTAAAAGCTTTATTTCTTTTTTTCTATGTATGGCCACTTTTGCACAATGCACAAACCAAGATAGCTATTGTGTATATGCGGGAACGATAGTGTGACACAATGGATGATATGATACCAATATGATATGGTATGTATGCAATGGATGGTGTATGATGAGGACATCAATACCATTGTTACACCCACAGCCCCTACTGCTACATATACGGACCAATTACTAGAGCTCACATGACGCCAATTAAATTATCGTACTTTCGCTTCTTGGTAATGATTCTAATGTTCATGAGAATATGATGCTGCCTAAATTGGATACATTTGTTTTGCTTACAAATGAAGGCCCTAGCTTGGAGAAGGATGGACATTGAGCAAGAACAAGCATGGAGATAATGCCATGCTAAGGGGAACAAGAACGGAGTTACAAGTGATGATTTCAGGACTTTGAAGCCACCATAATGGGTGCATGAAGCCTTGGACGAAATATACAAGATGCTACTTCATAAATGTCGTCCCGAGGCTATTCTAGGTGCTGCGTCACCTTATTATTGGGCCAGGCCCATGTAATTTCGAAATACTTAAGTATAGGCTGTTTTAGAGTCCGTATGTGTGGGGAAACAAGAGTTAGGGTTGATTTCGGACCCTCCACCAAGGGCCACGAAATTCCCTCTTCCTCCATATATACAGCCCTTAGGGCACCGCTTAGACCTTGGGTTTTGTTTAGATTAAAAGTTCGCCATAGCTGCAACTTCGCTGCATTTCGCTTGTGTTCAACGACTGCACAAAGGCGCCACAGTAACCCCACCTTGATCAATAAAGCTTTCATCTTATATTCGCAATATCCAGATTGCAATCTCAGTTTCTTGCTTGTTCTTCGCTTGCTCGCAGGAAACAGGCCTCGTGGTCGTTGATCGTGTTCGCGTGGTCAATAACCCTCGGAAGTTGGTTTAGCGATTGCTAAGGCGCGACGCCTCGCACGATCGTAGTCGGATCGCCAAGGTCGACTCCCACGTAAACGAAAGCCACCATCTCATCGAAACATCGGGACACCTTTGCCTCTATCAAGTGGTATCAGATTTCCAGTGTTGCTCGGTGAGATTTTCCAGTTTTTCGTAGTTTAGATCGAGTCTGTTCTTCATACCTATTGTCCACGAAAAAGCCACAAAAAAATTAGGGTTAGTTCATCATATCCGAACCAATCTGAGCCTTTGCATAATCTTTTTAGGGTTTTGTTTTGTTGAATTTGCGGTTGCATCGTCGTGTCAAGTTGCTGGTCTTAGAGTCTAGTCTTTTAGAGTTTCGAGTTCGGTCATAAGTTGTCACGCCACGCCGCACCATCATCATCGCTTTGCCATCTACCACCATTGCTTTTCCGCCACCGCTCAATCCGTATCCATCTACCACCACCAATCCGTATCCATATACCACCACCGCTACCATATACCACCACCGCCATATACCACCACCATATATCCACCAAGAATCCGAAGTTTCCTCATATTAGGTTTGTTTTCGAGATCCATCTAGTTTCCGATTCGTGTTTCCTTGCGAGTAGGTTTCGAAAAAAAAAAAAAAAAAAACGATTTGTCAAAAAATTTTCGCTACCCTATTTTTAGGTGTTTCTAAGTGGATTGAGACAATCAAGATAGAAAGTTTTTTGACCCGCTTCAGCTTTTGGGTCCGAAAATCAAAAAAACGATTTGTCAAAAAATTTTCGCCTACCCTATTTTTAGGTGTTTCTAAGTGGATTGAGACATCGCTTTTATAGAAAGTTTTTTGACCTGCTTCAGCTTTTGGGTCCGGCAAATAAAAAAAAAAAATTTTTGGTCGAAAAATTTCGTGCCCATCCCGTCGGCTTTGACTGGGAAGAGTTTTGAGACACTCGCCATTATAGTGATTTTTCAAAAAAAAAAAAAAAAGCAGCAAAAAAAAAAAAGCAGCAAAAAAAAAAAAAAAAAAAAGAGCGAAAAAAAATTCCAGAGTGTGCTTTTCCGTTGTTTCCGCAGCAGCGCCGTGATTTTGTTAGTGTTCTAGGCTCGCCTCTAGCACGGTTCAGCCTAGGACCAAAGACAAGACTGTCAAATGAGCGCTTATTCAACTTTGCATCTCTGAATTGATTATTGTCACCCTTTTGCTACCATATTATAAGCCTTCCCAGCTCCACATACATCTACATCGTATGCTTGACTCTCCCCGTAATCGCTCTATCCAAGCTTTGAGAGTTTTGACTACATCGGTTGCCGATCACCGCCTTCTTTGGGTAAGAACTGGTAAGAATTTGAGATTTGCTTGACGGATTTGTGATCGCCCACCACACCACCACCACCACTTCCTAGTAGTCCGTCAATCATATTCTTGTGTGTTTCTATTGCTGCTAACCATGGCAGGATCACAAGTCGACGAGACCGACCGGGAGAACATGACAAACAAAGCGCTACATGATAAGTTTCAACAAATGATGAGTGGGCAGGTGGACGATGTGCTAAATAGATTTGAAGAGGCCATGGAGAAGATAGATGGCATTGAGAAGGCGTCAAACAAAGCTCGATATCAAGTTTAATGAATTGCTCGCTGCCTACCACCACCACCACCGGCTGCACCTAACGCACCTCTACTACAACAACACAGACTACCTCCACATCGCGAAACAGCCCTCCGCCGAGCTTCCGTGTCCCTCTTCACCGCCAAGCTGCTGGTGCTGCTGTTGATACTTCGTGGCTCCTGCTGCTGCGGCGGGGAGGATGATTATGTGAGAGCTTACGAGGATGAGGTTGATCAACATCGAACTACGTGCAACCACCAGCACCACAACCACCGTGTCGCCCACATGCAAATAATGGCGATGTTCGCTCCCCTTCAGTACGAGATCATGACCATCTCCCTAAACTGAAATTGAATATTCCACCATTTGAGGGTAGATATGTTCCTGATATATATCTTACTTGGGAATTAGAAACTGAACAACGATTTACATGTTTACAATATCCCGAGGAGAGACGTGTTCCTGCTGCTGTTTGTGCTTTCACTAGCTTTGCATGTGTTTGGTGGTCTCAACATTGTAGATTATATCCTGTTCCAGCTACTTGGGCTGCTTTGAAAACTGCTATGCGTATCTCGTTGGGTTCCTCCATATTATCAACGTGAATTACTTCAAAATTGCAGCGCTTAAGACAAGGAAAAATTCGTAGAAGAATATTATCGAAATTACAAACTGGCTTGATTAGATGTGGTATTGTTGAGGAGAATGAAGCTATGCTTGCACGCTTTCGGGTGGATTAAATAGAGAGATTCAAACCATTCTAGACTACAAGGATTATAATAATATCACTCGATTATTCCATCTTGCTTGTAAAGCTGAACGTGAAGTGCAGGATCGACAGCGCTTGGCGCGGACTAACTTTTCTCGCAGGTCGACCTTCATCATGGACACCACGTGCATCATCTACTTCCACACGCTTCTACTACACCGGCACCTCCGCCGGCTGCCACCTCCAACCGTGATACAAGAAAGCAGGCACAACCACCACTATCTCGCCAAGAGCACACCTGCTGGGCCTACACAGAGCTCTTCTTCTTCCATGGCGCCAACAGGCACACAAGTGATATTATTTGTCGTCGTTGTAAGGGAAGAGGACATTTTATGAGAGAATGCCAATCTCAGCGTGTGATGATTGCTACCGAGGATGGTGGGTATGAGTCCGCTAGTGACTATGATGAAGAGACTTTGGCTCTTATTACACATGAAGAACACGGTGGAGATGATTCTGATCCCGAGACGCAATACATGGCTGTCAAGATGCCGACAGGTATGAATGTTTAGTTGCTCAACGTGTTTTGAGTGTGCAGGTTACACAAGCTGAGCAAAATCAGAGGCATAACTTGTTCCATACAAAGGAGTTGTGAAGGAACGTTCTATTCAAGGCCATCATAGATGGAGGGAGCTGCAACAACTTGGCTAGCATGGATATGGTGGAGAAGCTTTCTCTCACCACAAGACCACATCCACATCCTTACTACATCCAATGGTTCAACAACAGCGGCAAGGTTAAGGTAACACGATCGTTCGTGTGCATTTTAGTATCTCTACATATGCTGATTATGTTGATTGTGATGTGGTACCTATGCAAGCATGTTCCTTATTACTTGGTAGACCATGGCAATTTGATAAAATTCTGTACACCATGGTAGAAACAATCAGATACTCTTGTTCACAAGGATAAAAATATTACTTTGCTTCCTATGACTCCTGATTCCATTTTGAAAGATGATATTAATAGAGCTAATAAAGCAAAACAGGAGAAAATAAGAGTGAAAATCAGATTGTGGCAAAAGAATTTGAGCAACAAATGAAGCCTAATAATAAACCATCTAATGTTGCTTCTGAAATTAAACTGAAAAGTGCATGTTTATTTGCCACCAAATCTGATATTGATGAGCTAGATTCTAGCAAATCTGTTTGCTATGCTTTTGTGTGCAAAGAGGCATTATTTTCATTCGAGGACGACGGTTCCTCTTTGCCCCTCGCTGTCACTAACATTTTGCAGAGTTCGCTGATGTCTTCCCACAAGACGTGCCACCGGATTACCACCTATTCGAGGGATTGAGCATCAAATTGACTTAATTCCCGTGCATCGCTACCCAACCGCGCACCATACCGCATCAATCCAGAGGAGACGAAGGAGATTATGCGTCAAGCACAGAGCTGCTCGACAAAGGTTATATACGCGAATCTCTTAGTCCTTGTGCTGTTCCTATTATACTAGTGCCTAAAAAGGATGGTACGTCACAGTATGTGTGTTGATTGTAGAGGCATTAATAATATTACTATTCGTTATCGCCATCCTATTCCTAGGCTAGATGATATGCTTGATGAATTAAGTGGCTCTACAATATTCTCCAAAGTTGATTTATGAGTGGATACCATCAAATTCGTATGAAATTGGGAGATGAATGGAAAACAGCATTTAAAACTAAGTTTGGATTATATGAGTGGTTAGTCATGCCTTTTGGGTTAACTAATGCACCTAGTACTTTCATGAGATTAATGAACGAAGTTTTACGTGCTTTCATTGGACGATTTGTGGTAGTTTACTTTGATGATATACTGATTTATAGCAAATCTTTGGAAGAACATTTGGAACATTTACGTGTTGTTTTTAGTGCTCTACGTGATGCACGCTTGTTTGGTAACCTTGGGAAGTGCACCTTTTGCACCGACCGAGTATCTTTTCTTGGCTATGTTGTTACTCCACAGGAATTGAAGTTGATAAAGCCAAGATTGAAGCTATTGAGAGTTGGCCGCAGCCCAAAACGGTCACACAAGTGAGGAGTTTTCTTGGACTAGCTGGTTTCTATAGGCGTTTTGTGAGAGACTTTAGCACCATTGCTGCACCTCTCAATGAGCTTACAAAGAAGGATGTGCCTTTTGTTTGGGGTACCGCATGTGAAGAAGCCTTCACGGTATTGAAAGATAAGTTGACACATGCCCTTTACTCCAACTTCCTGACTTTAATAAGACTTTTGAGCTTGAATGTGATGCTAGTGGAATTGGATTAGAGGTGTGTTATTACAAGATGGCAAACCTGTTGCATACTTTTCTGAAAAATTGAGTGGGCCTAGTCTGAACTATTCTACTTATGACAAAGAATTATATGCTCTTGTTCGGACTTTAGAGACATGGCAACATTATTTATGGCCCAAAGAATTTGTTATACATTCTGATCATGAATCTTTGAAACATATTAAAAGTCAAGCTAAACTGAATCGTAGACATGCTAAATGGGTTGAATTCATTGAGACTTTCCTTATGTCATTAAACACAAGAAGGGTAAAGAAAATGTTATTGCTGATGCTTTGTCTCGTCGATATACTATGCTTTCACAACTTGACTTCAAAATATTTGGTTTGGAGACCATCAAAGATCAATATGTGCATGATGCTGATTTTAAAGATGTAATGCAGAATTGTAAAGAGGGAAGAACATGGAACAAGTTCGTTATTAATGATGGTTTTGTGTTCCGTGCTAACAAGCTATGCATTCCTGCTAGCTCTGTTCGCCTTTTGTTGTTGCAGGAGGCGATGGAGGAGGATTAATGGGACACTTTGGCGTGAAGAAGACGGAGGATATACTTGCTACACATTTCTTTTGGCCAAAGATGAGACGGATGTTGAGCGCTTTGTTGCTCGCTGCACTACATGTCAAAAAGCTAAGTCACGACTCAATCCTCATGGTTTATATATGCCTTTGCTCGTGCCTAGTGTTCCTTGGGAGGATATATCTATGGACTTTGTTTTAGGTTTACCTCTAACAAAGAAGGGAGGGATAGCATATTTGTTGTCGTGGATAGATTCTCAAAATGGCACACTTTATACCATGTCATAAAAGCGATGATGCTGTTAATGTTGCTGATTTGTTCTTTCGTGAAATTATTCGCTTGCATGGTGTGCCAAATACTATTGTTTCAGATCGTGATACTAAATTTCTTAGCCACTTTTGGAGATGTTTATGGGCTAAGTTGGGGACTAAACTGCTTTTTAGTACTACTTGTCACCCCCAAACCGATGGATAAACTGAAGTAGTCAATAGAACATTGTCTACTATGCTTAGGGCTGTTTTGAAGAATAATAAGAAAATGTGGGAAGAATGCTTGCCTCATATTGAATTTGCTTATAATCGCTCATTGCATTCTACTACTAAGATGTGCCCTTTTGAAATTGTGTATGGCTTCCTACCTCGTGCACCTATTGATTTGTTGCCTCTTCCATCTTCGGAGAAGGTTAATTTTGATGCTAAAGAACGTGCTGAATTGATTTTAAAAGTGCATGAGATAACTAAGGAAAACATTGAGCGATGAATGCTAAATATAAACTTGCTGGAGATAAGGGTAGAAAACATGTTGTCTTTGCACCGGAGATCTTGTTTGGTTACATTTCGTAAGGATAGGTTTCCTAATTTGCGCAAATCAAAGCTAATGCCACGTCTTGATGGTCCATTTAAGGTGTTAGAGAAAATAAATGATAATGCATATAAACTTGAGCTGCCTGCAGATTTTGGGGTTAGTCCCACTTTTAACATTGCAGATTTGAAGCCTTATTTGGGTGAGGAATATGAGCTCCGTCGAGGACGACTTCATTTCAAGAAGGGAGGATGATGAGGACATCAATACCATTGTTACACCCACAGCCCCTCATCTACATATATACTTCGGACCAATTACTAGAGCTCACAAGACGCCAATTAAATTATCGTGTACTTTCGCTTCTTGGTAATGATTCTAATGTTCATGAGAATATGATGCTGCCTAAATTGGATACATTTGTTTTGCTTACAAATGAAGGCCCTAGCTTGGAGAAGGATGGACATTGAGCAAGAACAAGCATGGAGATAATGCCATGCGCAAGGGGAACAAGAACGGAGTTACAAGTGATGATTTCAGGACTTTGAAGCCACCATAATGGGTGCATGAAGCCTTGGACGAAATATACAAGATGCTACTTCATAAATGTCGTCCCGAGGCTATTCTAGGTGCTCGTCACCTTATTATTGGGCCAGGCCCATGTAATTTCGAAATACTTAAGTATAGGCTGTTTTAGAGTCCGTATGTGGGGAAACAAGAGTTAGGGTTGATTTCGACCCTCCACCAAGGGCCACGAAATTCCCCTCTTCCTCCATATATACAGCCCTTAGGGCACCGCTTAGACCTTGGGTTTTGTTTAGATTAAAAGTTCGCCATAGCTGCAACTTCGCTGCATTTCGCTTGTGTTCAACGACTGCACAAAGGCGCCACGTAACCCCACCTTGATCAATAAAGCTTTCATCTTATATTCGCAATATCCAGATTGCAATCTCAGTTTCTTGCTTGTTCTTCGCTTGCTCGCAGGAAACAGGCCCTCGTGGTCGTTGATCGTGTTCGCGTGGTCAATAACCCTCGGAAGTTGGTTTAGCGATTGCTAAGGCGCGACGTCTCGCACGATCGTAGTCGGATCGTCAAGGTCGACTCCCACAGAAACGAAAGCCACCATCTCATCGAAACATCGGGACACCTTTGCCTCTATCAGTGTAGATCAATGATCACTAATGTGCACAAGTAACGTTGCCGGCAATACTCAAATGGCTAGTCTCGATAGGCAAGTAACGCAAAATGGGCTAGAGGTTATCAATGCAATTTGCAAGGGGAATATACAATGGTGTCGTCGAGGTTATCGTCCTTGGCGATGATGAGTGGCGGTGTTCTTGATGTAGATACCAAGATGATGGAGACTCGTCCCTAAGTATCCGAAACACCTTAGGAAACGGAAAAACCGCGAACTCAAAATCTCAAATGACAAATGTCAAATGGTGGTAGCGAAAAGCGGTGGTGGTTGCGGAAGCTCAATGGGATTGCGGAAATGCAATTATGAGTTATGGTGTACGCAATGCGGAAGTGGAGGGTAAGATGGTGAACTGATAGAGGCGAGGGTGTCCCGATCTTTCGATGAGATGATAACTATCGATTTGGTGGACACGACTTTGACGATCCGACTAAAAACGTGCACGACGTTGCTAATCGCTAAACCAACTCCGAGAGGTTATTGACTATGCCGGAGCACAATCAACCTAACCACGAAGGTCTATTCCTGCAAGCAATCGAAGAACAAGCAAGAATATGATAAAGCAATCTGAATATTGCGAGTATATATGAAGTATTGATAAAGGTGGGGATCCATAAGCGGTCTTGGTCTGGTCGTTGGACACAAACGAAGTACACGAAGTTGCAATGGCTAACTTTTAACTAAACAAATCCCAAGGAAAAAGCTATTAGATGGATCTACTTATATAGGAGCAAGGGGTGGCGGCCAAGGAGGTGGGAGGACGTCCCAAGGCAGCCTAACACTAACCCTAGGTCGTACAAGGCCAATGGGCCCAAGTGGAGGTGACGTAACACCTTTGGACTTGTAGTTTGACTCGGATTCTGCTGCAGCATCAGATTGTTTCGTCCATAACTCAACGCTCCGGACGGATTTTAAGGTGATTCCAATTGGGTTGGAAAATGCATGAAATCTATTTTCCAACAAAAAAATAATCAACCAATTTGGAGTCCGTATGAAAAATTTATTGACATTTTGAGTCAGGTATGTCTGTGCAGTCCGAATCTGAGTCCAGAACGTGAGAGACTTGGACTCTATCTTCTCTTGGGCCAAAAGTGACGTGAGAGAACTTTTTGAACAGCAGGTAAACATCTCTTTCTCCCTTATCTTCATATGTGGATTGTACAAATGTTCCATACACCTGCAATTAGACATGGCATAAAAGTTTGTGAAGTATTTTGTCCCGGATGACATAAATAAATTATTGCATAGTTTGCATTAGAAATCACCTCACAAATATACATGTATGCAATATTTTGGTCGATATACAAGGTAATCATGTCCTCATCATCCTCCCTTCTTGAAAACAAATCCGTCCTCGGCGTTGCTTAGTCTGAAATATGGCTAACAAAAGAGACAAGGTGTACATGTTGTATATGTATATGTCATTCATTTTTACTTCCCTTGATTTTTGCACATATGACACATGAATAGATGAGTAACTTGCATAGTTCATAAAATATAAAGCCAAAACATTATCACAAGAAGTAGAAGGCATGAAAATATTACAACTCAGTTTGCACATATAAGTGAAGCTCTTATTCATTTCAAAAGATGGACAATGTTCATCATTAAACCATCCCAACATTGGTGAATAAACCTTACTTGCATCAAGTTTACATGCTACAACATGCTTAAATAAGCAAACATGCAATAAGTCATTCGACACAGAATCATCACCACGATTAGAGGTCATATCAAAATGATTAAACATTGATTCTTTTGCATCAACAGTTAATTCAATGGGTGCACTCAAAATTGTTGGTATTTCAGTTGTTTGATCACATGACGCATTCATGATAGTATCAAGATTCTCTAAAATAGGTGATGTGCTCAAATCACCAGTTAACTCAACACATGATGCATTCAAGTTAATTAGGGATGCATCATTATCATGTGAAGTTATATCATTAATACCTTTATCATTACCTTGTCGCAAAGACGTAGCTGATGTAGGTACGGGCCTTGATAATGCACCATACACTTGAGATGATGTCGCTCTCACAACTGGGTGGGGCTGCTCTAGTAGGTGCAACGGTGGAGGAACCAACTGACGATGGTGAGCATGAACTGGAATAGTAGTTGTTGTAGTCACCCAATGCATCCTCCTGTAGCTGTCTCTCAAAGGTACAAGCGCGAACATACATACCAATAATGGAACAAGGAATATAGTGAAATCTTGCACGGATATCATGGTTCAAACCACCAAAAAATCTATTCATTGTATCATCCTCAGATTCTTCTATGTCACAATGATGCATATAAGATTTGAACTCTTTGTAGTAAGCATGAACAGTGTTATCGCTTTGTTTTAATTGTTCAAATTTATGAAGCAATTCACGATTTATAGTAAGGAGGAAAAATTGTTGTCTCATTACAGCTTTCAAAACTTTCCAAGTTGTGGGTTGGTTATCAATGTTTTTCTTACAATGTACACTCCACCAAATGTAAGCAAAACCAGTAAATGCTCTAGTGGTAGCTCGTACTCTCTCAAGTTCAGAAAAATCATGGTGACTAAAAACTTCTTCTAATTCAAGCTCCCAAGCTAGATAAATAGCAGGATTAAATCTACCCTCAAATGATGGTAAAGACATACCCTGACCATATGCTTGTGTGTGTTGTCCCAACTCTCGTGATGATGAAGATGTGTCCGTCGTCCAAGAACTTCTATCTCCGAACTGTCATGATTAGTAGAAACAAGAAACAAAATTCGATAATAATGTTCCTATGAACTACTAGGATGTGGTTGTAAAGTGCTCACAAGAAAGCAAATATCAATATCTTACAAGTTCTTACCATGCGGCGGTGGTGACAGCAACCAGCGTGTCAAGTAACTCAAGATTGTGTAAAGCGATTGCTGGGGAACGTCGATACACGGTGTAGAAATATGTGGAGCTGGGTTGGCTATATATGGTAGCAAAAAAACTAGCAATAATCAATTCATAGATGCAATGTTGAATAAACGCTCAACAACGGTACTGTGCTGGTCCTAGGCTAGACCAGACTAGAGACGCGAGCCTAGAACACTAATGAGGTCACGGCGTAGCACAACTAGCATCAATGAAGGATAATAAGTAGCTCTGGACAGCAAGATATAAGTGAGGATCACAACGGCAGTAAAGATAATGATGAAGAACAACTGCCAAGCAGGATATACAACAACTCTCTCTTCAATTTTCCTCTTGAAAAGTTTGATCCAATTTTCTGATAACTTTTTTAAAAGAATGCTACTAACTAAAGCTTTCCAATTCAAAAAGAATCACTCAATTCCGAGTTGATATGAGGAGTCAAAAAATTCTAAAACTGGTTTGAAAAACTGGAATAAGCTGTGTTCACGAACTTCGGAGGGCAAAAAGACCTATTTAGGAGCCGATTTTGAGGTGCCAAATATTGAACTAGCTTCTGCAACTATTTAGATGCGGCTCATCTCTAGCTTTAATTTGAGTACTCGCGGAGCCAAAATGGACTTCGTATGAGGAAGTTATGCCTGTTTTACTGAACAGTGCACAAAACAGATTCCAATCCGAATTCAGCTACGAGATTGAGTCTAGATAGATCCGAACTTTGTTTTTTTTTCTCTCTTTTTTCTCTCACACTTATTTTTCTTTTTCTTTCTCTCTTTTTTTCTCTGACTTTTTTCTTTTACTTTTTTTTCTCTCTTTTTTTCTCTCTCCCTCTTTCCAAACAAACTAGATAAGATGCAGATTGGATCAAGTGAAGATGTGAACGATCTCAACTATGGTTATGACAATGAACGATGGGTAGCACGTGGTGGAAATTGATGGATGGATGGTGGTCAACGGAAGGGATAACGATGCAGCGGCGGCGTGACTAATGTGAACAGAACTCAAAACTCTAAACGAACTAGACACTAAGACCAGCAACTCGACACGACGATGCAACCGATAATTCAATAATACAAACAATGAAAAGAAAACTGCAAAAGCTCAGACTGGCTTGGACAAAGGATGAATTGATCTAACTTTTTTGTGGCTTTTTCTTAGACAATAGGTAAGAAAATAAGTCTAATCTAGGGATAATTGGAAATTCTCACCGAGCAACCTGAAAACTGATACCACTTGATAGAGGCGAGGGTGTCCCGATCTTTCGATGAGATGATAACTATCGATTTGGTGGAGACGACTTTGACGATCCGACTACAAACGTGCACGACGTTGCGCCTTAGCAATCGCTAAACCAACTCCGAGAGGTTATTGACTACGCCGGAGCACAATCAACCTGACCACGAAGGTCTATTCCTGCAAGCAATCGAAGAACAAGCAAGAATATGATAAAGCAATCTGAATATTGCGAGTATATATGAAGTATTGATAAAGGTGGGGATCCGTAAGCGGTCTTGGTCTGGTCGTTGGACACAAACGGCACACGGTTGCAATGGCTAACTTTAACTAAACAAATCCCAAGGAAAAAGCTATTAGATGGATCTACTTATATAGGAGCAAGGGGTGGCGGCCAAGGAGGTGGGAGGACGTCCCAAGGCAGCCTAACACTAACCCTAGGTCGTACAAGGCCAATGGGCCCAAGTGGAGGTGACGTAACACCTTTGGACTTGTAGTTTGACTCGGATTCTGCTGCAGCATCAGATTGTTTCGTCCATAACTCAACGCTCCGGACGGATTTTAAGGTGATTCCAATTGGGTTGGAAAATGCATGAAATCTATTTTCCAACAAAAAAAGAATCAACCAATTTGGAGTCCGTATGAAAAAGTTATTGACATTTTGAGTCACGTATGTCTGTGCAGTCCGAATCTGAGTCCAGAACGTGAGAGACTTGGACTCTATCTTCTCTTGGGCCAAAAGTGACGTGAGAGAACTTTTTGAACAGCAGGTAAACATCTCTTTCTCCCTTATCTTCATATGTGGATTGTACAAATGTTTCATACACCTGCAATTAGACATGGCATAAAAGTTTGTGAAGTATTTTTGTCCTGGATGACATAAATAAATTATTGCATAGTTTGCATTAGAAATCACCTCACAAATATACATGTATGCAATATTTTTGGTCGTATACAAGGTAATCATGTCCTCATCATCCTCCCCTTCTTGAAAACAAAGCCGTCCTCGGCGTTGCTTAGTCTGAAATATGGCTAACAAAAGAGACAAGGTGTACATGTTGTATATGTATATGTCATTCATTTTTACTTCCCTTGATTTTTGCTCATATGACACATGAATAGATGAGTAACTTGCATAGTTCATAAAATCTAAAGCCAAAACATTATCACAAGAAGTAGAAGGCATGAAAATATTACAACTCAGTTTGCACATATAAGTGAAGCTCTTATGATGCGGAGCATCCCACGATCATCCCCATGCATCCACAACCGTCTCATCAAGATCCAAGAGGACCCATGACTAGAGCACGAGCTCGAGCTCTCGAGACCGAGGTGACTTCTCTCCTTAGTGAAATATCATATGACCCTCTCGAGACATGGCTACTACCTCAATCTGGAATGTTGTGCATGCTTAGGTACCAAGGAACCAACCTAGGAGAAGCTGCAGCCCAAGATGGACACCAAGAGCAAGAGGAGGAGCTGCAGAGTCCAGAGGGAGCGGTACTACCGCTCCAGCCAAAGCGGTACTATCACCAATGAGCGGTACTACCGCTTAAGCCAAGCGGTACTACCGCTGAGCCGAGCCAAGCGGTACTACCGCTCTCCATCCGCCTACTTCCAAAAACCCGACACACTCCAGAATCGAACAGCGTCAGAGCGGTATTACCACCACCAAGCGGTATTATCACTGAAAGCGGTACTACCGCCTTGTAGAACGGTACTACCGCCCTGCCTGTGTGCAGCGTTTCGGGCCGAGGCCCATGTACTCGTTTCGCCCCCAACTTACCCCTTGGAGGTCCTAGACTATAAATAGACCCTCCCCTCATCCTTTCTAGGGTTAGCTTTGGATTTGCTCATATTTCGTGTGAGAGTTTTGCTCATCCCTCGTGGCTACTTCTCCTCGGAGATCAGGACCTCTACAGAGAAGATCCCCACGCGGATCCAAGACCCCTTCTAGGGCGGACCCCATCAAGACCTCCTCATGGAGAAGAACGGCTACTCGTGTATCCTTACCTTTGTTGATCTTGAACCTTGTGCCACTCTATGTGTTTGATAATCTAGCACTTGTGTGATTGTTTTCTTGTCGGTTGAGTGTTGTCCCTTGTTCCTCCCGTGATTTCCTCGTGTTCTTCCACTCGTTCTTCGTGATTTCCCGTAGGATCCGCTCCAACGTGAAAGATTGCCCACGAGGGTTTCGCCCTACATCATCATGGTATCATGAGCCACGTTGATCACGTTATTGGAGCCCCTACCCTCTTTTTCTAGCTTGATTTTGTTGTTTTGTCCTAATTCCGAAAATTCCCCACAAAAATAGCCCCAATTTTTTTTTGTGATTTGTTAGTGTGATGAAATTTTGTTGATTTTGATCCGTCGATTTGCTTGGTTTCGAGTCGATCTAGCATCTCTCCAAGTTTCACCTCTTTCCATCCACAAAATCCATCGAATTTTGACCCCGAAATCACCCATTTCCGCCCCAAAATCGCGCAACGATTCGAACAATCGAGAAAATCCCGACGCGAGCGGTACTACCGCCCTCCTAGCGGTACTACCGCTGAGTACGGCACTACCGCCAGCCCCCGTTCAGCCGAAATAGTTGAAAAATCCCGACACGAGCGGTACTACCGCCCTCCCCAGCGGTACTACCGCCCTGGCCAGTTTCAGCCTTCCAACTTTCACCATTTTCATCATAACTTTTAACTCCGAACTCCGATTTGAGTGTTCTTTGGCTCGTTTTGAAGCTATCGACGTGCCCGAAGTCCTCACCTTGGTTTCACCACCTTTTGACACCATCAAATTTTCCGAACATCGGCATATTTGCCTAGGGCTTAAACCACATCATCCGCTATACCACCTCCACTTTCCGCTACCACATTTTCGCTTTTGGTCTTTGAGAATTTGAGTTGTGGTTCTCGTGTCCTATTGTGTTTCGGCTATATAGGTACGGTTCGACGTCAACATCACCACCGCTCATCTTCGCCAAGGACTCATCATCGTCAAGGACGGTAACCTCGACGACATCTTTGTCATCTCTCGCAATTGCATTGATAACCACATAGCCTTACTTTTGTGTTGCTTACCCATCGAGACTAGCCATCGAGTATTGCCGGCAACGTGACTTGTGCACCTTAGTGATCATACTCCACAGCATACATAGCATACCATAGTGGTGCATATCTTGAGATCAACTTGTGTGTCACAATGTTGTCATAGCATACACAATTGCTATCTTGGTTAGTGAAGTTTGCATAAGAAAAGAGCTCAAAAGTGAAAGAGCCACCCAAGCTTTTAAGCAAAGAGGAAAGATAAGCAAAGAGCTTATAAGCAAGAACCATAGCATCATACAACATTAAGATTGTCATATCCGATCATCTTGGATCATAGCACCGAAATATCATACATATAGCATACTTGGGATAGAGATCGTTGCATTTTTCCTAATAGGTTGTGCACAAGTTCGCGTATCCGCCTATTGTGCAATCTTGCTAGCGTCTCTCTAGTATTGTGCAACAAGAGCATTCTCGTGGTTTCCACATTTTGGCTCACTTTTGGTTTGCACAATCCCACTTATCTATTTGCGTGTGTGTTTCCGTGTACCACTACTTGCTTGGTCTACTTGTTACATTTGCGAATTTACGAATCTTTTTCAACTTTATTGAGTCTCACTTATAATCGCATCAAATTTTGTGCCACCATCCTAACCGAGCTCCACCATAAGCTTTCATTTGTGTAGGTGTGAGAACCGACAAGAATCGGTACCAAGAGTGCTATTTCATTGTCCGCATTTGAGTGAACTTGATTCATTTTCAACATCGGTCAAAGGTACATTGGTATAAGTTCTTTTTCGTTCTACCACTCACATCTTGTTTGGAATGATGGATAGGCCAAGTTCTTCTACCAACCCACTCTTCATCGAGAAAGACGACGACATGTCTTCATACGTCACCAAGAGCCACCTCTTTGGTGCACAACGAGCGTTGCACCAAGAACAACAAGCAATGAGTGACCGCATCGACAACCTCGCCACCGACTTGCGACTCTCCGAGCAACGTACAAGAGACTACTTCGACAACAAGTTCGAGGCTCACAAGGAAGAGAATGATGCAAGAATGGACGAGATCCGCGCGTTGATGAGAACACGGCATCATTCCACTTCTTCATCATCAAGACGGAGCCGCTCGAGTCGACATTCCGACGACACCTTCTACGACTCAAGTACACCGTCATCGAACACTCTTCGACGAGCCGCGCGCCAAGACCGTCATGCATCTCGCAACCCGCTACATGACAAGCATCCACAAGAGCAAGTTGATGATCAAGTTCCTCGTCCTCAATCAAACCAAGAGGCTTTTGCTCAAGCCCAAGAACGATAACGTCTTCGTCGCCAACAAGAGGAAGAAAGAGCACGTCGTCACCAAGACGAACAAGACGCCAAGGCTCAACGTCTTCAACAACAACAACGTGAAACGCAAGCTCTTGAGGCGCAACGTGCACTTCAAGAATCAAGTAGAGCCTTCGCCAACCGCAATCGCGAACGGCGCAATCAAGAGGAAGCCCTTTGAGAAGAAATCCAAGAGAGGAACTACCAACCTCATGTGCAACGTCAAGTTCCTCAAGCCCCTCCACAAGCTCGTCAAGCTCCACCCCAATCTCAAGTTCAACAAGGGCAAGTTGATCATGGTCTTCCTCCGCGCCAAGAGCAATATGAAGACGATTACAATCCACGTCAAGGACGTCATCATCAACATCGCCAACAACACAATGAAGAGCAACGCTACGGCAAGCTAAAATTCACCATGCCAAAGTTCAATGGAAGCAATGACCCCGAAGACTACCTCTCATGGGCATTGATGGTTGACAAAATCTTCCGCTTGCACAACTACGATGAAGCGAAGAAAATCGCTATGGCATCACTTGAGTTCCAAGATTATGTGCTCATATGGTGGGAACAAATCATTGAGCGACGACAAGCAAGAGGTGAACCCCCAATCACCACTTGGGCTCAAATGAAGGATGTCATGCGAGCACGTTTTGTGCCAACCTATTACAACCGCGACCTCTTCAAGAAACTCCAACTACTCAAGCAAGGAACAAAGAGCGTTGAAGAATACTACAAGGAGATGGAGATAGCCATGATTCGAGCCAATGTCAAGGAAGATGATGAGCAAACTATGGCACGTTTCTTGAATGGACTCAATCATCCCATCAAGAAGATCGCCGACTTCCAACCATACTCAACTCTCATTGAGCTCGTGCATCAAGCTACAAAGGCGGAACGCCGAGTGCAAGATGACTTCAAATACGCCAAGTACTCATCCAAGACCTACGGCTTCCCCAACAATCAAGCTTCAACGACTCCTCCAACATCTACACCAACCAAGCTTCCTTCAAGAAACGACGACAAGTCAAGTTACAAGAAGACATCGACAAGTTCAAGTCGTCCTCCTCCTACTACAAGCAACCTCAAGCCGCGTGCTTCATCCTCTACTCCGACCGATGAGACCATCAAGACAAGCTCCTTCAAGTGTTTCACTTGCGGCGGCCGAGGCCACAAGTCATACGAATGCACCAACAAGCGCACCATGATCCTCAACGACGATGGCACATATGACTCTATGAGTGAATAGGAAATGGAAGCCCTTGAGCAAGTGGCCATGCACCGCAAGTGAATGAAGATGAAGATGATCAAGTCTTTTGTGATGAGGATTCGAGCCCGCCTCGTTGTCTCCAAGGTCTTGACTCTTCAACATCAACAAGAAGAAGACCAACGATGCCACATCTTCCACACAAAAGCCGCATCAATGGACGGTCCATCAAGGTCATCATCGATGGAGGTAGTTGCCACAACTTGGCAAGTGAAGAACTATGCTCCAAGCTACAATTGGTCAAGAGGAAGCACCCACACCCCTACAAGGTTCAATGGCTAAGTGACTCCAGACTATATCTGAGTCGAGCATACGGTCCAAGTCTCCTTCAAAATTGGTGCTTATGAAGACACTTTGGAGTGTGATGTGGTCCCAATGACCGCTTGCCACCTCCTTCTTGGTCGACCATGGCAATTCGACCGTGGTGTCATCCACAATGGGCAAACCAATCACTATAGCTTCAAGATGAAAGGGAAGGAATATGTGCTCGACCTATGTCTCCTAGTCAAGTGATAGCCGACAAGCAAGCCACACATCATAGAGAAAAGAGTGAGAAAGTGATCCACCCAAAAGTGAGTGAGAGCCACAAGCCAAATTTGAGAGACTCTTCGCCTAGAGAGAAAAACCTCATTCTATTTGCCACCAAAATGAGATGAGAGAAGTGTGTGAGAACCCATCGAGTGTGATGCATTTTGTCCTTGTGTGCAAGGATGGAGAACCAAAAACTAACACCATTCACGAGCTACCTTTGGTGTTTCAATCTCTTTGCAGGAATTTCAAGATGTTTTCCCGATGAGCTACCTCCGGTCTACCTCCTCTTAGAGGCATTGAGCATCGAATCGACCTCATCCCGGAGCGCCGCTACCAAACAAAGCTCCATACCGAGTCAATCCGAAGAAACCAAGGAGATTCAACGGCAAGTACAACAACTCATCGACAACGGTCATGTACGTGAAAGCTTAAGCCCTTGTGCCGTTCGGTTATTCTTGTGCCTAAGCCCGATGGAAGTTTCCGCTTGTGTTCGATTGTAGACCTATCAATGCTATTACCGTTCGATATAGGCATCCCATTCCTCGCTTAGATGACATGCTTGATGAACTTAGTGGAGCCAACTTTTTCTCAAAAAGTGATCTTAAAAGTGGCTATTATCAAATACGCATACAAGAGGGTGATGAATGGAAAACGGCTTTCAAAACCAAATTTGGTTTATATGAGTGGTTAGTGATGCCTATGGGTCTTTCGGAAGCTCCCGGTACTTTTGTGCGTCTTATGCATCATGTGCTTCGTCCTTATATTGGAGTCTTTGTTGTGGTTTACTTTGATGATATTCTTGTGTTTAGCAAAACCATGAAAGAGCATATTAACCATGTTAAATCTGTGTTGCAAACTCTTCGCAAGGAAAGCCTTTATGCAAACTTGAAAAAATGCACTTTTGGCGTTGACAAAGTGGTTTTCTTGGGATTTGTTGTCTCTTCAAAAGGTGTTCATGTTGATGAAACTAAAATTGAAGCAATTAAAACTTGGCCCCAATCAACCAATTTGCAACAAGTGCGAAGTTTTCTTGGTCTTATGGGTTTCTATCGTCGCTTTGTGAAAGATTTTAGCACAATTGCCGCTCCTTTGCATGCTTTAAGCAAGAAGAATACTCCTTTGTTTGGGGAACTTTGCAATCAACCGCTTTTGATGAGCTCAAGTCTTTGCTTACTCATGCTCGATTCTTGCTTTGCCCAATTTTGACAAAACTTTTGAGGTTCATTTTGATGCAAGTGGTACCGAATTGGCGGAGTTTTAATGCAAGAAAACGAGCCTTTGCTTATTTTAGTGAAAAACTCTCGGTGCTCAACTTAATTATCCCATCTATGACAAAGAATTGTATGCTTTAGTGCGTGTGCTACATGTTTGGGAACATTACCTTAGACCGCATGAGTTTGTCATCCATACCGATCATGAAACGCTTAAGTACCTCAAAGGTCAAACTAAATTGAACAAGCGTCATGCCAAATGGAGTGAATTCATTGAATCTTTTCCTTATGTGATCAAGTACATTAAGGGTAAAGAAAATGTAGTTGCCGACGCGCTTTCACGCATAAACATGCTTGTCACTCAACTTGAGTTGAATGTTATCGGTTTTGAGCATATAAAAGACTTGTATGAGCATGATCCATCTTTTGCTTCTCCTTATGCTAAATGTTTGACGCATACGTCTTGGGAACAATATTACATCAAGGATGGTTACCTTATGAGAGCTAACAAACTTTGCATCCCCGAGTCTTCTCTTCGTTTACTCCTTTTGCAAGAGGCTCATGGAGGCGGCCTCATGGGACACTTTGGACGCGACAAGACATTCGCCGCACTCTCCAACAACTACTTTTGGCCCAAGATGTTCCGCGACGTGTCACGCTTCACCAACCGATGCTACACATGTCGCAAAGCTAAGTCTAAATCTCAATCTCATGGTCTTTACATGCCTCTTCCTATTCCATATCAACCATGGGAAGACATTAGTATGGATTTTGTACTTGGTTTGCCTAGGACTCAAAATGGCAAGGATTCCGTCTTTGTTGTTGTGGATAGATTTTCTAAAATGGCACATTTCATTCCTTGCAACAAGATAGACGATGCTTCACATGTTGCAAATCTCTTTTGTAGGGAAATCTTGCGACACCATGGCGTACCAAAGACAATCGTCTCCGCTCGTGACGCCAAGTTCTTGAGTTACTTTTGAAGACCCTATGTGCCAAGCTCGAATCAAGCTCTTGTTCTCCTCGGCATACCATCCTCAAACCGACGGCCAAACGGAGGTGATGAACCGCACACTATCCACTCTACTTCGTGTCTTGATCAAGAAGAACATCAAGGAGTGGGAAGCATGTCTACCCATCGCCGAGTACGCCTACAATCGTGCAAGACATTCAACTACCGCAAGTCCCCTTCGAGGTCGCTCTCTGTTTCAACCCGTTGTCCCCATTGGACATTCTACCACTTCCTCTCCAAGAGCGCACCAACATGGATGCAAGTGAACGAGCAAGCTACATCAAGAAGATGCACGAAGATACAAGGCACACCATCGAGCGCCAAGTACAACGCCAAGCAAACAAGCTCAACGCCAACAAGCAACCCATCGCCTTCAACATTGGTGATCTAGTGTGCCTACACCTTCGCAAGGACCGCTTCCCCAAAGAACGAAGTCCAAACTTCTCCTCGAGCCGATGGACCTTTCAAGGTACTAGCACGCTACAGCGACAACGCTTACAAGATCGACATACCTCGCGACAAGTACAACGTGAGCGACATCTTCAACGCCAAGGACCTCGCACCTTTCCATGGAGATGAAGCTTTTGGTCCGAGGTCGGATCTCTCCCAAGGGGGAGATGATGCGGAGCATCCCACGATCATCCCCATGCATCCACAACCGTCTCATCAAGAGCCAAGAGGACCCATGACTAGAGCACGAGCTCGAGCTCTCGAGACCGAGGTGACTTCTCTCCTTAGTGAAATATCATATGACCCTCTCGAGACATTGCTACTACCTCAATCTGGAATGTTGTGCATGCTTAGGTACCAAGGAACCAACCTAGGAGAAGCTGCAGCCCAAGATGGACACCAAGAGCAAGAGGAGGAGCTGCAGAGTCCAGAGGGAGCGGTACTACCGCTCAAGCCAAGCGGTACTACCGCCCAGCAAGCGGTACTACCGCTTAAGCCAAGCGGTACTACCGCTGAGCCGAGCCAAGCGGTACTACCGCTCTCCATCCGGCCTACTTTCGCAAAACCCGACACACTCCAGGAATCGAACGGCGTCAGAGCGGTACTACCGCCCACCAAGCGGTACTACCGCTGAAAGCGGTACTACCGCCACAAGAGAACGGTACTACCGCCTGCCTGTGTGTGCAGCGTTTGGGCCGAGGCCCATGTACTCATTTCGCCCCAACTTACCCCTTGGAGGTCCTAGACTATAAATAGACCCTCCCCTCATCCTTTCTAGGGTTAGCTTTGGATTTGCTCATATTTCGGTGTGAGAGCCTTTGCTCATCCCCGTGGCTACTTCTCCTCGGAGATCAGGACCTCTACGGAGAAGATCCCCACGCGGATCCAAGACCCCCTTCTAGGGCGGACCCCATCAAGACCTCCTCGCGGAGAAGAACGGCTACTCGTGTATCCTTACCTTTGTTGATCTTGAACCTTGTGCCACTCTATGTGTTTGATAATCTAGCACTTGTGTGATTGTTTTCTTGTCGGTTGAGTGTTGTCCCTTGTTCCTCCCCGTGATTTCCTCGTGTTCTTCCACTCGTTCTTCGTGATTTCCCCGTAGGATCCGCTCCAACGTGAAAGATCGCCCACGTAGGGTTTCGCCCTACATCATCATGGTATCATGAGCCACGTTGATCACGTTATTGGAGCCCCTACCCCTCTTTTTCTAGCTTGATTTTGTTGTTTTTGTCCTAATTCCGAAAATTCCCCACAAAAATAGCCCCAATTTTTTTTTGTGATTTGTTAGTGTGATGAAATTTTGTTGATTTTGATCCGTCGATTTGCTTGGTTTCGAGTCGATCTAGCATCTCTCCAAGTTTCACCTCTTTCCATCCACAAAATCCATCGAATTTTGACCACGAAATCACCCATTTCCGCCCCAAAATCGCGCAACGATTCGAACAATCGAGAAAATCCCGACGCGAGCGGTACTACCGCCCTCCTAGCGGTACTACCGCTGAGTACGGCACTACCGCCAGCCCCCGTTCAGCCGAAATAGTTGAAAAATCCCGACACGAGCGGTACTACCGCCCTCCCAGTAGTACTACCGCCTGGCCAGTTCAGCCTTCCAACTTTCACCATTTTCATCATAACTTTTAACTCCGAACTCCGATTTGAGTGTTCTTTGGCTCGTTTTGAAGCTATCGACGTGCCCGAAGTCCTCACCTTGGTTTCACCACCTTTTGACACCATCAAATTTTCCGAACATCGGCATCTTTGCCTAGGGCTTGGTCTGGTCGTTGGACACAAACGAAGTACACGAAGTTGCAATGGCTAACTTTTAACTAAACAAATCCCAAGGAAAAAGCTATTAGATGGATCTACTTATATAGGAGCAAGGGGTGGCGGCCAAGGAGGTGGGAGGACGTCCCAAGGCAGCCTAACACTAACCCTAGGTCGTACAAGGCCAATGGGCCCAAGTGGAGGTGACGTAACACCTTTGGACTTGTAGTTTGACTCGGATTCTGCTGCAGCATCAGATTGTTTCGTCCATAACTCAACGCTCCGGACGGATTTTAAGGTGATTCCAATTGGGTTGGAAAATGCATGAAATCTATTTTCCAACAAAAAAATAATCAACCAATTTGGAGTCCGTATGAAAAATTTATTGACATTTTGAGTCAGGTATGTCTGTGCAGTCCGAATCTGAGTCCAGAACGTGAGAGACTTGGACTCTATCTTCTCTTGGGCCAAAAGTGACGTGAGAGAACTTTTTGAACAGCAGGTAAACATCTCTTTCTCCCTTATCTTCATATGTGGATTGTACAAATGTTCCATACACCTGCAATTAGACATGGCATAAAAGTTTGTGAAGTATTTTTGTCCTGGATGACATAAATAAATTATTGCATAGTTTGCATTAGAAATCACCTCACAAATATACATGTATGCAATATTTTTGGTCGTATACAAGGTAATCATGTCCTCATCATCCTCCCCTTCTTGAAAACAAATCCGTCCTTGGCGTTGCTTAGTCTGAAATATGGCTAACAAAAGAGACAAGGTGTACATGTTGTATATGTATATGTCATTCATTTTTACTTCCCTTGATTTTTGCACATATGACACATGAATAGATGAGTAACTTGCATAGTTCATAAAATATAAAGCCAAAACATTATCACAAGAAGTAGAAGGCATGAAAATATTACAACTCAGTTTGCACATATAAGTGAAGCTCTTATTCATTTCAAAAGATGGACAATGTTCATCATTAAACCATCCCAACATTGGTGAATAAACCTTACTTGCATCAAGTTTACATGCTACAACATGCTTAAATAAGCAAACATGCAATAAGTCATTCGACACAGAATCATCACCACGATTAGAGGTCATATCAAAATGATTAAACATTGATTCTTTTGCATCAACAGTTAATTCAATGGGTGCACTCAAAATTGTTGGTATTTCAGTTGTTTGATCACATGACGCATTCATGATAGTATCAAGATTCTCTAAAATAGGTGATGTGCTCAAATCACCAGTTAACTCAACACATGATGCATTCAAGTTAATTAGGGATGCATCATTATCATGTGAAGTTATATCATTAATACCTTTACTGTTACCTTGTCGCAAAGACGTAGCTGATGTAGGTACGGGCCTTGATAATGCACCATACACTTGAGATGATGTCGCTCACAATCTGGGTGGGGCTGCTCTAGTAGGTGCAACGGTGGAGGAACCAACTGACGATGGTGAGCATGAACTGGAATAGTAGTTGTTGTAGTCACCCAATGCATCCTCCTGTAGCTGTCTCTCAAAGGTACAAGCGAACATACATACCAATAATGGAACGAGGAATATAGTGAAATCTTGCACGGATATCATGGTTCAAACCACCAAAAATCTATTCATTGTATCATCCTCAGATTCTTCTATGTCACAATGATGCATATAAGATTTGAACTCTTTGTAGTAAGCATGAACAGTGTTACTGCCTTGTTTTAATTGTTCAAATTTGCGAAGCAATTCACGACGATAGTAAGGAGGAAAAATTGTTGTCTCATTACAGCTTTCAAAACTTTCCAAGTTGTGGGTTGGTTATCAATGTTTTTCTTACAATGTACACTCCACCAAACAGAAGCAAAACCAGTAAATGCTCTAGTCGTAGCTCGTACTCTCTCAAGTTCAGAAAAATCATGGTGACTAAAAACTTCTTCTAATTCAAGCTCCCAAGCTAGATAAATAGCAGGATTAAATCTACCCTCAAATGATGGTAAAGACATACCCTGACCATATGCTTGTGTGTGTTGTCCCAACTCTCGTGATGATGAAGATGTGTCCGTCGTCCAAGAACTTCTATCTCTGGAACCTGTCATGATTAGTAGAAACAAGAAACAAAATTCGATAATAATGTTCCTATGAACTACTAGGATGTGGTTGTAAAGTGCTCACAGTAAAGCAAATATCAATATCTTACAAGTTCTTACCATGCGGCGGTGGTGACAGGCAACCAGCGGTGTCAAGTAACTCAAGATTGTGTAAAGCGATTGCGAGGGAACGACGATACACGGTGTAGAAATATGTGGAGCTGGGTTGGCTATATATGGTAGCAAAAAAATTAGCAATAATCAATTCATAGATGCAATGTTGAATAAACGCTCAACGACGGTACTGTGCTTCTCCTAGGCTAGACCAGACTAGAGACGCGAGCCTAGAACACTAATGAGGTCACGGCGTAGCACAACTAGCATCAATGAAGGATAATAAGTAGCTCTGGACAGCAAGATATAAGTGAAGATCACAACGGCAGTAAAGATAATGATGAAGAACAACTGCCAAGCAGGATATACAACAACTCTCTCTTCAATTTTCCTCTTGAAAAGTTTGAGCCAATTTTCTGATAACTTTTTTAAAAGAATGCTACTAACTAAAGCTTTCCAATTCAAAAAGAATCACTCAATTCCGAGTTGATATGAGGAGTCAAAAAATTCTAAAACTGGTTTGAAAAACTGGAATAAGCTGTGTTCACGAACTTCGGAGGGCAAAAAGACCTATTTAGGAGCTGATTTTGAGGTGCCAAATATTGAACTAGCTTCTGCAACTATTTAGATGCGGCTCGTCTCTAGCTTTAATTTGAGTACTCGCGGAGCCAAAATGGACTTCCTATGAGGAAGTTATGCATGTTTTACTGAACAGTGCACAAAACAGATTCAATCCGAATTCAGCTACGAGATTGAGTCTAGATAGATCCGAACTTTGTTTTTTTTTCTTCTCTCTTTTTTTTCTCACACTTATTTTTCTTTTTCTTTCTCTCTTTTTATTGAACTAGCTTCTGCAACTATTTAGATGCGGCTCGTCTCTAGCTTTAATTTGAGTACTCGCGGAGCCAAAATGGACTTCCTATGAGGAAGTTATGCATGTTTTACTGAACAGTGCACAAAACAGATTCAATCCGAATTCAGCTACGAGATTGAGTCTAGATAGATCCGAACTTTGTTTTTTTTCTTCTTTTTTTTCTCACACTTATTTTTCCTTTTTCTTTCTCTCTTTTTTTTCTCTGACTTTTTCTTTTACTTTTTTTCTCTCTTTTTTTCTCTCTCCCTCTTTCCAAACAAACTAGATAAGATGCAGATTGGATCAAGTGAAGATGTGAACGATCTCAACTATGGTTATGACAATGAACGGTGGGTAGCACGTGGTGGAAATTGATGGATGGATGGTGGTCAACGGAAGGGATAACGATGCAGCGGCGGCGTGACTAATGTGAACAGAACTCGAAACTCTAAACGAACTAGACACTAAGACCAGCAACTCGACACGACGATGCAACCGATAATTCAATAATGCAAACAATGAAAAGAAAACTGCAAAGGCTCAGACTGGCTTGGACAAAGGATGAATAGATCTAACTTTTTTTTGTGGCTTTTTCTTGGACAATAGGTAAGAAAATAAATCTAATCTAGGGATAATTGGAAATTCTCACCGAGCAACCTGTAAACTGATACCACTTGATAGAGGCGAGGGTGTCCCGATCTTTCGATGAGATGATAACTATCGATTTGGTGGAGACGACTTTGACGATCCGACTACAAACATGCACGACGTTGCGCCTTAGCAATCGCTAAACCAACTCCGAGAGGTTATTGACTATGCCGAAGCACAATCAACCTGACCACGAAGGTCTATTCCTGCAAGCAATCGAAGAACAAGTAAGAATATGATAAAGCAATCTGAATATTGCGAGTATATATGAAGTATTGATAAAGGTGGGGATCCGTAAGTGGTCTTGGTCTGGTCGTTGGACACAAACGAAGTACACGAAGTTGCAATGGCTAACTTTTAACTAAACAAATCCCAAGGAAAAAGCTATTAGATGGATCTACTTATATAGGAGCAAGGGGTGGCGGCCAAGGAGGTGGGAGGACGTCCCAGGGCAGCCTAACACTAACCCTAGGTCGTACAAGGCCAATGGGCCCAAGTGGAGGTGACGTAACACCTTTGGACTTGTAGTTTGACTCGGATTCTGCTGCAGCATCAGATTGTTTCGTCCATAACTCAACGCTCCGGACGGATTTTAAGGTGATTCCAATTGGGTTGGAAAACGCATGAAATCTATTTTCCAACAAAAAAAGAATCAACCAATTTGGAGTCCGTATGAAAAAGTTATTGACATTTTGAGTCAGGTATGTCTGTGCAGTCCGAATCTGAGTCCAGAACGTGAGAGACTTGGACTCTATCTTCTCTTGGGCCAAAAGTGACGTGAGAGAACTTTTTGAACAGCAGGTAAACATCTCTTTCTCCCTTATCTTCATATGTGGATTGTACAAATGTTCCATACACCTGCAATTAGACATGGCATAAAAGTTTGTGAAGTATTTTTGTCCTGGATGACATAAATAAATTATTGCATAGTTTGCATTAGAAATCACCTCACAAATATACATGTATGCAATATTTTTGGTCGTATACAAGGTAATCATGTCCTCATCATGAACTATACACGGCGTCGGAATTGGAAGCACGGTCCCTAAGTAGCCGAAACACCTTAGGAGACACAACTCACAACACAAACAAAATTTGGTTAAGTTGGGTAGGTGGAAGTGTATGGTGGGTAAGCCTATACGGAAGTGGCGGTGGTGATTGATGAAGAAGCAACCGTCCCTAAGTAGCCAAAACACCTTAGGAGACTCGAGTCACAACTCAAACAACCATGAGGAACAAAATTGGTTATGTTGCCGAAGTCGGTGGTGGAGTAGCGGAGGATGTGGTGCAAGCCCTAGGCAAAGATGCCAAAGTTCCAAAACATTTATGGAGTCAAATGGTTTTGGTGGTATTTTTGTTGGAAGGGGGATGTCAAGATCTTTTCAACGAGCTAAAGAACGCGAAAATCGGAGTCCGGATGAATTAGTTATGGACAAAACAAAAATCAGCCGAAGTGGGAACCTACAGGTTACGGACGTCCGGGAAAGGTCGGATGTCCGGTCGTCGGACGTCCGGGAAGGTCGGAAATCCGTAAATTCGGTTCGGGTTAGGGGTTCCGGTCTTCCGGGAAAGGTCGGACGTCCGGGGGTCGGGGGTCAACGCGGGATTTGAGATCCGGGACGCGATTTTGGACGGAATTTTGGGATTTTTGGGGCAAAATTGAGGAGATTTCGTGGATGAAAGATGGGGAATCTTGGAGAAATGCTAGATCCACTCAAAACCAAGCAAATCCATGGATCAAAATCAACAAAACTTCATCTCACCAACAAATCACAAAAAAAATTGGGGCTATTTTTGGTGGGGATTTTCGAATTTGGGGAAGAACACAACAAAATCAAGCTAGAAAAAGAGGGGTAGGGGCTCCAAAAACGTGATCAACGTGGCTCATGATACCTAGATGATGTAGGGAAGAACCCTATGGGGTCGATCGTTCACGTTTGGAGTGGATCCCTACGAGGAACACAAAGAACGAGCGGAAGAGCATGAGGGAAATCACGGGGAAAAACACAAGAGAATCACTCAAACCAACAAGATTCGATTACACATGCGCTAGATCGATGAACACAAAGAGAGATCCACGATCAACAAAGGACGATACAAGAGGTAATCGGGTTCTTCTCCGAGAGGAGGTCTTGATGGGGGCCACCCAAGAGGGGGTCTTGAATCCGCTTGGGGGATCTTCTCCGAAGAGGTCCTGAGCTCCGAGGAGAAGGTAACCAAGTGGATGAGCAAAGCTCTCACACAAACATGAGGTACATGGGCCTCAGCCCGCTACTCTGCGCACAGACAGGCGTCGGCCGTCCCACGGGTACCGGACGTCCGGTGGCTCGCGAGGGTCCGGTCGTCCGGTACTTGTCGGACGTCCGGCGTTTCGGCTCGGGATAGCCCTCGTCGGATTTCCGGACGTTGTCGGTCGTCCGGTGGCTGATGGTCGTCGGACGTCCGGTGCTCTTCCGACTTCCGTAGATTCGGCTTGGGTGTGGTAGTGTCGGACGTCCGGAGGGGCCCGGTCGTCCGGTGCCTGGAGTTCGTCGGACGTCCGGTCATGGTCGGACGTCCGGCCGCTGTAGCATGCATTGGCCTGGTTTCCTTGGGCTGGCGTGACCTTCAGGGGTCGGACGTCCGGGCTGGGTCGGTCGTCCGGTGGCTGTAGCTTCGGGCAGCTCTTCTTCTTGGTCCTTGCGCTTGGCGTCCTCGTTAGCTCGTCCGTTGGGTGTGGTGGCTCCGTCGCTTTCCTCCAAGTACCTGATCATGCATAGGGCACCCGTTGGAGGTAGAAGCCATGTCTCACATGTAGAAAGTGAAGGTTCGGAGAGGAGCGAGTTCTCCTTGTATCCAATGGCGTTTGTTCGAGGTCTCGTCATATGTCCACTTGGGGTTTGGAGAGTAGTCGGAGTGTACATGGGGATGAACGTGGGATGCTCCGCATCATTTTGTCAACCCTAAAGGTGCTAACAAAATATGCAAGCTCTAGCGATCCATCTATGGACTGGTGCAAGCATCTCGGAGTTGGAATATACGCTTTGATAAGTTGATCAAAGCATATAGTTTTATACAGACTTGCGGTGAAGCCTGTATTTACAAGAAAGTGAGTGGGAGCACTACAACATTTTTGATAACTATATGTGAATGACATATTGTTGATCGGAAATAATGAAGAATTATTCTGCAAAGCATAAAGGAGTGTTTGAAAGGAGTTTTTCAAAGAAAGACCTCGGTGAAGCTGCTTACATATTGAGCATCAAGATCTATAGAGATAGATCAAGACGCTTGATAAGTTTTTTCAGTAAGTACATACATTGACAATGATAGAGGCAAAGGTGTCCCGTCTTTCGATGAGATGTTGGTTTTCGCTTTGGAGGAAGTCGACTTTGACGATCCGACTACGAACGTGCGAGGACGTCGCGCCTTAGCAATCGCTAAACCAACTCCGAGAGGTTATTGACCACGCCGGAGCACGATCAACCTGACCACGAGGGTCTGTTTCCTGCGAGCAAACGAAGAACAAGCAAGAAACTGAGATTGCAATCTGGATATTGCGAATATAAGATGAAAGCTTTATTGATCAAGGTGGGGTTCTGTGGCGCTTTGTCCGGTCGTTGAACACAAACGAAATGCACGCGAAGTTGCAGCTATGGCGAACTTTTAATCTAAACAAAACCCAAGGTCTAAACGGTGCCCTAAGGGCTGTATATATGGAGGAAGAGGGGGGAATTTCGTGGACCTTGGTGGAGGGTCCAAATCAACCCTAACTCTTGTTTCCCAACACATACGGACTCTAAAACAGCCTATACTTAACTATTTCGAAATTACATGGGCCTGGCCCAATAATAAGGTGACGCAGCACTTAGAATAGCCTATGGACGAATATTATGAAGTGGCATCTTGTATATTTCGTCCAAGGCCTCATGCACTCATTAGGGTGGCTTCAAAGTCCTGAATCATCACTTGTAACTCCGTTTTGTTCCCCTTAGCATGCCAACATCTCCATGCTTGAACTTGCTCCAAGGTTCATCTTTCTTGTCCATGGTAGGCCCTTCATTTGTAAGCAAAACAAATGTATCCAATTTAGGCAGCATCATATTCTCATGAACATTGGAATCGTTACCAAGAAACGAAAGTACCGATAATTCAATTGGCGTCTTGAGAGCTCTAGTAATTGGTCCAAGATGTATAGCAGCAGGGGCTGTGGGTGTAACAATGGTATTGATGTCCTCATCATCCTCCCTTCTTGAAATGAAGTCGTCCTCGACGGAAGCTCATCTTCCTCACCCAAATAAGGCTTCAAATCTGCAATGTTAAAAGTGGGACTAACCCCAAAATCTGCGAGCAGCTCAAGTTTATATGCATTATCATTTATTTTCTCTAACACCTTAAATGGACCATCAAGACGTGGCATTAGCTTTGATTTGCGCAAATTAGGAAACCTATCCTTACGCAAATGTAACCAAACAAGATCTCCGGTGCAAAGACGACATGTTTTCTACCCTTATCTCCAACAAGTTTATATTTAGCATTCATACGCTCAATGTTTTCCTTAGTTAACTCATGCATTTTAAAATCAATTCAGCACGTTCTTTAGCATCAAAATTAACCTTCTCCGAAGATGGAAGAGGCAACAAATCAATAGGTGCACGAGGTAGGAAGCCATACACAATTTCAAAAGGGCACATCTTAGTAGTAGAATGCAATGAACAATTATAAGCAAATTCAATATGAGGCAAGCATTCTTCCCACATTTTCTTATTATTCTTCAAAACAGCCCTAAGCATAGTAGACAATGTTCTATTGACTACTTCAGTTTGTCCATCGGTTTGGGGTGACAAGTAGTACTAAAAGCAGTTTAGTCCCCAACTTAGCCCATAAACATCTCCAAAAGTGGCTAAGAAATTTAGTATCACGATCTGAAACAATAGTATTTGGCACACCATGCAAGCGAATAATTTCACGAAAGAACAAATCAGCAACATTAACAAAGATCATCGCTTTTATGACATGGTATAAAGTGTGCCATTTTCGAGAATCTATCCACGACAACAAATATGCTATCCCTCCCCTTCTTTGTTCGAGGTAAACCTAAAACAAAGTCCATAGATATATCCTCCCAAGGAACACTAGGCACAGGCAAAGGCATATATAAACCATGAGGATTGAGTCGTGACTTAGCTTTTTGACATGTAGTGCAGCGAGCAACAAAACGCTCAACATCCCGCCTCATCTTTGGCCAAAAGAAATGTGTAGCAAGTATATCCTCCGCCTTCTTGACGCCAAAGTGTCCCATTAATCCTCCTCCATGCGCCCTGCAACAACAAAAGACGAAACAGAGCTAGCAGGAATGCATAGCTTGTTAGCACGAACACAAAACCATCATTAATAACGAACTTGTTCCATGTTCTTCCTTCTTTACAATTCTGCATTACATCTTTAAAATCAGCATCATGCACATATTGATCTTTGATGGTCTCCAAACCAAATATTTTGAAGTCAAGTTGTGAAAGCATAGTATAGCGACGAGACAAAGCATCAAGAATAACATTTTCTTTACCCTTCTTGTGTTTAATGACATAAGGGAAAGTCTCAATGAATTCAACCCATTTAGCATGTCTACGATTCAGTTTAGCTTGACTTTTAATATGTTTCAAAGATTCATGATCGAATGTATAACAAATTCTTTGGGCCATAAATAATGTTGCCATGTCTCTAAAGTCCTAACAAGAGCATATAATTCTTTGTCATAAGTAGAATAGTTCAGACTAGGCCCACTCAATTTTTCGAAAAGTATGCAACAGGTTTGCCATCTTGTAATAACACACCTCCTAATCCAATTCCACTAGCATCACATTCAAGCTCAAAAGTCTTATTAAAGTCGGGAAGTTGGAGTAAAGGAGCATGTGTCAACTTATCTTTCAATACCGTGAAGGCTTCTTCCTGTGCGGTACCCCAAACAAAAGGCACATCCTTCTTTGTAAGCTCATTGAGAGGTGCAGCAATGGTGCTAAAGTATCTCACAAAACGCCTATAGAAACCAGCGAGTCCAAGAAAACTCCTCACTTGTGTGACCGTTTTGGGCTGCGGCCAACTCTCAATAGCTTCAATCTTGGCTTTATCAACTTCAATTCCTGTGGAGTAACAACATAGCCAAGAAAAGATACTCGGTCGGTGCAAAAGGTGCACTTCCCAAGGTTACCAAACAAACGTGCATCACGTAGAGCATTAAAAACAGCACGTAAATGTTCCAAATGTTCTTCCAAAGATTTGCTATAAATCAGTATATCATCAAAGTAAACTACCACAAATCGTCCAATGAAAGCACGTAAAACTTCGCTCATTAATCTCATGAAAGTACTAGGTGCATTAGTTAACCCAAAAGGCATGACTAACCACTCATATAATCCAAACTTAGTTTTAAATGCTGTTTTCCATTCATCTCCCAATTTCATACGAATTTGATGGTATCCACTACGCAAATCAACTTTGGAGAATATTGTAGAGCCACTCAATTCATCAAGCATATCATCTAGCCTAGGAATAGGATGACGATAACGAATAGTAATATTATTAATGCCTCTACAATCAACACACATACGCCGACGTACCTTCCTTTTTAGGCACTAGTATAATAGGAACAGCACAAGGACTAAGAGATTCGCGATATAACCTTTGTCGAGCAGCTCCTGTACTTGACGATAATCTCCTTCGTCTCCTCTGGATTGGTACGGTATGGTGCGCGGTTGGTAGCGATGCACCGAATTAAGTCAATTTGATGCTCAATCCCTCGAATAGGTGGTAATCCGGTGGCACGCCTTGTGGGAAGACGTCGTGAACTCCCGCAAAATGTTAGTGACAGCAGGGGCAAAGAGGAAGGCACGTCCTCGAATGAAAATAATGCCTCTTTGCACACAAAAGCATAGCAAACAGATTTGCTAGAATCTAGCTCATCAATATCAGATTTGGTGGCAAATAAACATGCACTTTTCAGTTTAATTTCAGAAGCAACATTAGATGGTTTATTATTAGGCTTCATTTGTTGCTCAAATTCTTTTGCCACAATCTGATTTTCACTCTTATTTTCTCCTGTTTTGCTTTATTAGCTCTATTAATATCATCTTTCAAAATGGAATCAGGAGTCATAGGAAGCAAAGTAATATTTTTATCCTTGTGAACAAGAGTATACTGATTGTTTCTACCATGGTGTACAAAATTTTATCAAATTGCCATGGTCTACCAAGTAATAAGGAACATGCTTGCATAGGTACCACATCACAATCAACATAATCAGCATATGTAGAGATACTAAAATACACACGAACAGACGTGTTACCTTAGCCTTGCCGCTGTTGTTGAACCATTGGATGTAGTAAGGAGGTGGATGTGGTCTTGTGGTGAGAGAAAGCTTCTCCACCATATCCATGCTAGCCAAGTTGTTGCAGCTCCCTCCATCTATGATGACGCTTGAATAGAACGTTCCTTCACAACTCCTTTGTATGGAACAAGTTATGCCTCTGATTTTGCTCAGCTTGTGTAACCTGCACACTCAAAACACGTTGAGCAAATAAACATTCATACCTGTCAAAGATCTTCACAGCCATGTATTGCGTCTCATGATCGAATCATCTCCACCGTGTTCTTCATGTGTAATAAGAGCCAAAGTCTCTTCATCATAGTCACTAGCGGACTCATACCCACCATCCTCGGTAGCAATCATCACACGCTGAGATTGGCATTCTCTCAAAAATGTCCTCTTCCCTTACAACGACGACAAATAATATCACTTGTGTGCCCTGTTGACGCCATGGAAGAAGAAGAGCTCTGTAGGCCCAGCAGTGTGCTCTTGGCGAGATAGTGGTGGTTGTGCCTGCTTTCTTGTATCACGGTTGGAGGTGGCAGCCGATGGAGGTGCCGTGTAGTAGAACGTGTGGAAGTAGATGATGCACGTGGTGTCCATGATGAAGGTCGACCTGCAGAAAAGTTAGTGCGCCAACGCCGATCGATCCTGCACTTCACGCTCAGCTTTACAAGCAAGATGGAATAATCGAGTGATATTATTATAATCCTTGTAGTCTAGAATGGTCTGAATCTCTATTTAATCCACCCATAAAACGTGCAAGCATAGCTTCATTCTCCTCAACAATACCACATCTAATCAAGCCAGTTTGTAATTCCTGATAATATTCTTCACCGAATTTTTCCTTGTCTTAAGCGTTGCAATTTTTGAAGTAATTCACGCTGATAATATGGTGGAACCCAATGAGTACGCATAGCAGTTTTCAAAGCAGCCCAAGTAGCTGGAACAGGATATAATCTACAATGTTCGACCACCAAACACATGCAAAGCTAGTGAAAGCACAAACAGCAGCAGGAACACGTCTCTCCTCGGGATATTGTAAACATGTAAATCGTTGTTCAGTTTCTAACTCCCAAGTAAGATATATATCAGAAACATATCTACCCTCAAATGGTGGAATATTCAATTTCAGTTTAGGAGATGGTCATGATCTCGCACTGAAGGGGAGCCCAACATTGCCATTATTTGCATGTGGACGACCGGTGGTTGTGGTGCTGGTGGTTGCACGTAGTTCGATGTTGATCAACCTCATCCTCGTAATCTCTCACATAATCATCCTCCCCACCGCAGCAGCAGGAGCCATGTATATCAACAGCAGCACCAGCAGCTTGGCCAGTGAAGAGGGACACGGAAGCTCGGCGGAGGGCTGTTTCACGATGTGGAGGTAGTCCTTGTTGTTGTAGTAGAGGTGCGTTAGGTGCCGCCGGTGGTGGTGGTGGTAGATGCGCGAGCAATTCATTAAACTTGTTATCGAGCTTTGTTTCGAACGCCTTCTCAATGCCATCTATCTTCTCCATGGCCTCTTCAAATCTATTTAGCACATCTTCCACCTGTCCACTCATCATTTGTTGAAACTTATCATGTAGCGCTTTGTTTGTCATGTTCTCCCAGTCAGTCACGTCGGCTTGTGATCCTGCCATGGTTAGCAGCAATAGAAACACACAAGAATATGATTCGACAGACTACTAGGAAGTGGTGGTGGTGGTGTAGTGGACAGTCACAAATCCGTCGAGCAAATCTCAAATTCTTACCAGTTCTTACCCAGCAGCAGGCGGTGATCGGCAACCGATGTAGTCAAAACTCTCAAAGCTTGGATAGAGCGATTACCAGGGAGAGTCAAACGCACGATGTAGATGTATGTGGAGCTGGGAAGGCTTATAATATGGTAGAGGGTCAGCAATAATCAATTCAGAGATGCAAAGTTGAATAAACGCTCAACGACGGTACTATGCTGGTCCTAGGCTAGACCGTGCTAGAGACGCGAGCCTAGAACACTAACAAAATCACGGCGCTGCACGGAAACAACGGAAAAGCACACTCTGGAATTTTTTTTTCGCTTTTTTTTGCGCTGCTCTTTTTTTTTGCGAAAAATCACTATAATGGCGAGTGTCTCAAAACTCTTCCCAGGTCAAACTGACAGGATGGGCACGAAATTTTTCGACCAATTTTTTTTCGATTGCCGGACCCAAAAACTGAAACGGGTCAAAAAACTTTCTATAACGGCGATCGTCTCAATCCACTTAGAAACACCTAAAATAGGATAGCCGAAAATTTTTCGACAAGTGCGTTTTGGAAAATTTTGGGCCTAAACGGAGGGTGGTTTCAGACTTTTTTTCCAAACCTACTCCGCAAGGAAACACGAATCGGAAACTAGATGGATCTCGAAAACAACCCTAATATGCAAGGAACTCGGATTGCTGGTGGATATATGGTGGTGGTATATGGCAGCGGTGGTGGTAGCGGTGGTAGTATATGGATATGGATCGGTGGTGGTATATGGACACGGATTGGTGGTGGTATATGGATACGGATTCGGAGCGTTGATGGTAGGTGGCAGGGGCGATGATGATGGTGCGGTGGCGGCGTGACAACTTATGACCAGAATCGAAACTCTAAAAGACTAGACGCTAAGACCAGCAACTAGACACGACGATGCAACCGCAAATTCAACAAAGCAAAACCCTAAAAAGATTATGCAAAGGCTCAGATTGGTTCGGATATGATGAACTAACCCTAATTTTTTTTGTGGCTTTTTCGTGGACTATAGGTATGAAGAACGGACTCGATCTAAACTACGGAAAACTGTAAAATCTCACCGAGCAACCTGGAAATCTGATACCACTTGATAGAGGCAAAGGTGTCCCGTCTTTCGATGAGATGTTGGTTTTCGCTTTGGAGGAAGTCGACTTTGACGATCCGACTACGAACGTCTTGAGGACGCCGCGCCTTAGCAATCGCTAAACCAACTCCGAGAGGTTATTGACCACGCCGAGCACGATCAACCTGACCACGAGGGTCTGCTTCTGCGAGCAAACGAAGAACAAGCAAGAAACTGAGATTGCAATCTGGATATTGCGAATATAAGATGAAAGCTTTATTGATCAAGGTGGGGTTCTGTGGCGCCTTTGTGTGGTCGTTGAACACAAACGGCACGCGGAAGTTGCAGCTATGGCGAACTTTTAATCTAAACAAAACCCAAGGTCTAAACGGTGCCCTAAGGGCTGTATATATGGAGGAAGAGGGGGAATTTCGTGGCCCTTGGTGGAGGGGTCCAAATCAACCCTAACTCTTGTTTCTCCACACATACGGACTCTAAAACAGCCTATACTTAACTATTTCGAAATTACATGGGCCTGGCCCAATAATAAGGTGACGCAGCACCTAGAATAGCCTATGGACGAATATTATGAAGTGGCATCTTGTATATTTCGTCCAAGGCCTCATGCACTCATTAGGGTGGCTTCAAAGTCCTGGAATCATCACTTGTAACTCCGTTTGTTCCCCTTAGCATGCCAACATCTCCATGCTTGAACTTGCTCCAAGGTTCATCTTTCTTGTCCATGGTAGGCCCTTCATTTGTAAGCAAAACAAATGTATCCAATTTAGGCAGCATCATATTCTCATGAACATTGGAATCGTTACCAAGAAACGAAAGTACTTGATAATTCAATTGGCGTGCGCGAGCTCTAGTAATTGGTCCAGTATGTATAGCAGCAGGGGCTGTGGGTGTAACAATGGTATTGATGTCCGGAATTTTTGGGCCCAAAATTTTCCGAAAACGTACTTGTCAAAAAAAAATTTGGCTATCCTATTTTTAGGTGTTTATAAGCGTATTGAGACAGCCGCCATTATAGAAAGTTTTTTTTGACCCGTTTCCAGTTTTTGGGTCCGGGCAGTCGAAAAAAAAAAATTGGTCAAAAAAATTTCGTGACCATCCTGTCAGTTTGACCTGGGAAGAGTTTTGAGACACTCGCCTTTATAGTGATTTTTCGCAAAAAAAAAAGAGCAGCGCAAAAAAAAAAGCAGCGCAAAAAAAAAAGAGCGAAAAAAAAATTCCAGAGTGTGCTTTTCCCTTGTTTACGTGCAACGCCGTGATTTTGTTAGTGTTCTAGGCTCGCGTCTCTAGCACGGTCTAGCCTAGGACCAGCACAGTACCGTCGTTGACCGTTTATTCAACTTTGCATCTCTGAATTGATTATTGCTGACCCTTTTTGCTACCATATTATAAGCCTTCCCAGCTCCACATACATCTACATCGTATGCTTGACTCTCCTTGGTAATCGCTCTATCCAAGCTTTGAGAGTTTTGACTACATCGGTTCTTGATCACCGCTTTCTTCTGGGTAAGAACTGGTAAGAATTTGAGATTTGCTTGACGGATTTGTGATCGTCCACCACACCACCACCACCACTTCCTAGTAGTCTGTCAATCATATTCTTGTGTGTTTCTATTGCTGCTAACCATGGCAGGATCACAAGCCGACGTGACTGACTGGGAGAACATGACAAACAAAGCGCTACATGATAAGTTCAACAAATGATGAGTGGGCAGGTGGAAGATGTGCTAAATAGATTTGAAGAGGCCATGGAGAAGATAGATTGATGTAGGGCGGAACCCTACGTGGACGATCTTTCACGTTGGAGCGGATCCTACGGGGGAATCACAAAGAACGAGCGGAAGAACACGAGGAAATCACGAGGAGGAACGAGGGAAAACACTCAACCAACAAGGAATCGGTCACACAAATGCTAGATCAAAGAACACAAAGGGAGATACATGATTCAAGGTCAACAAAGGACGATACAAATGGTAGCCGTTCTTCTCCGTGAGGAGGTCTTGATGGGGTCCACCCTAGGAGGGGGTCTTGAATCCGCTTGGGGGATCTTCTCCGTAGAGGTCCTGATCTCGAAGGAGAAGTAGCCAAGTGGATGAGCAAAGGCTCTCACACCGAAATATGAGCAAATCCAAAGCTAACCCTCGAAAGGATGAGAGGAGGGTCTATTTATAGTCTAGGTTCTCGAAGGGGTAAGTTGGGGGCGAAACGAGTACATGGGCCTCGGCCGAACGCTACTGCAGCAGCAGGCGGTAGTACTGTGCTTGAGGCGGTAGTACCGCTTTCAGCGGTAGTACCGCTATGATGGGCGGTAGTACCGCTCTGGAGCCGTTCGATCTCCGAAGTTTGTCGGACTTTGCGGAAGTGGAGCGGATGTAGAGCGGTAGTGCCGCTTGTGATGATAAGCGGTAGTACCGCTGGGCCTGGGCGGTAGTACCGCTTGCTCCCGGCTTCTTCTTCCTTCTCCTCTTCCATGCTTGGCCTTGGTCCTTGGATCCTCCATGGTCGCGTCTCGGTTGTACTGAGTGTATGCAAGGTCCATGCCCGAGGTAGTAGCCATGTCTCACATGTGGAAAGTGACGGTTCGAAGAGGAGTGAGTTCACCTTGGGTCCAATGGCGCATAGTCGAGGTCTCATCTTATGTATCCTTGGGGCTTGGAGAGTGGTTGGAGTGTACATGGGGATGAACGTGGTATGCTCCGCATCATCTCCCCTCCCTTGGGAAAGATCCGACCTCGGATCGTGATCCTCATCACCATGGAAACGGTTGTCGTAGACGGACTTGTAGTTGGACGAAGTTGAAGACATGGCGCAATCCAAGTAGTCCACGGTGTCGCCGGGATGGTAGACATGCAAAGAGAGCAAACACAAACGACACTCGAAATACAATGGTTAGCGCACGCAAAGTGTCCATCATGTAAGAATGGGTCCGTGCGGCAAGATTGGTCGTGACAAAACGCATGAAGCTTATCAAGATGATCTAGAATGAGATGCAAAGCATTCATGGGAACAAATGCAATCATTGTGCACTCAATTGTGTTATGAGTATGAGCAATGCAACCACGGTGCAATATGATGTCATAATGGGATGGTGCATCAAAAGCATGAACATAGCAATGGATGCTCAATATGTGAATGTCATCATGCAATTGATGGTAGGCAATGTGATCATTATGTATGAATATGCCATCAAGAAAGATCACAACAAATTTGCTAAGGAAGTGAACAAGCTCAAATATCATGGATGACATGGGAATACAAGATGCAACAAGGCAATCATAATGTGTGTCAATCCATGCATAGGGTGCAAACTTGTGGTGAGAATGATATATCCATCGAGCATGACATGTATGAGCACAATCAACAAATATGGAGATGGTGGTGTACCAATGCTCGATGTCGTGGCATGAGTGGAATTCCGAAGGTGCATCCCATAAGTGCGAAGCCCTCAATGTGAAGGTCCATGTAGCCAATCTCCAATGTCGCTCCTCCGCTCACGAGATGTAGCATGTAGACAACAAGAAGGAAACAACAATGAAAGAGTGACCCATCCAATATGCGTATTTGAGGATGGCTCAAAGGGAAGGAGGTCACCTTTAGGAGGTTCTCAAGGATGATGGAGTTGCACATCTTGTATGCCTTCCCATAAGCAAGTTGTCTCGTGATGTTACCGCCTTGTGAATCCTTCAAAATGAAAGAACATGACAAACACTCGGAAAAACAAATGAGGTTGGCGGAAGTGCAAAACTTATCATTCGTGTGGTAAAATACCCAACAAGTGTTCTCATCATTCTTATCATAAGAAAGGACAAGGTGTGGTATGGTATGGAAGCATAAGATGCAACTACAACCAAAGACAATAGGCTTAACCAAGCAAGCATGCATCACAAGTAATATGTCAAAGTCTCCAAGAGCAATAAGCATAGTATGGTTGCACTCAATACAAGGTGATATAAGAGATGCAACTAATGGAGGCAAGAGACCATGAACAATATATATCATGTGAGAGGCATGAACATATATGTCATCAACCCAAGAAAGCAAGTAATAGTGGAACATGGGCGATGCAACATAGGAAGCAATCATATCAATCAAGTGAAGCAAGCTAGTAGTGCGAAGATGCAACGTACTAGAAGGAATCAAGGCAATCATGTCATGTGTGCAAATAGTGGGCATGAATAATTCACATGGCATAGCACAAGCATGAAAGCAAGATATGAGAAAATTATCATCAATGTATTGGCGAGAGGCCATATGTAAATAGCAATGGATCATCATGACTCTCCCAACACAACAATCAACAATAGCATGGGGCACATGATAAACATGGCAAAAGCAACAAGGATCTCCACCAAGCATGCAAATACACATAGGAGTATCGTGATGGTGAATCATGGGTATATGCAAGCAAGGGTCACAATTGCATGGCAAAGGCATAGAAGCAAGCATAACATGCAAAGTGAACACGATAGAATGGGCATAAGGTAACAAGTGGTAAATAGCCCAAAGCCGTGTGAGAGACAAGTAAAAGAGATGCGCGTAGTCCTTGCGCAAAAGGAATGGTGGGAATGAAAGTCCAAGTGATCCCAAGTCATCGTTGCTCTCAAGAGCTCGTTTCGTCAACTCATGGGATTGAGATGTTGACGAGTGTATGTGGGTACCTACACAAAACAAAGACAAAGAGAAAATTGTGTGTGCGTGGTAGATGTACACATCATCCATCATGATGCGCACATGCATGTGTCGGTTAGCACAAAATATCCAATGCTCAAATAAATGAGATGCGTGATATAGAAACATGTCATCCATCATGAGAGGTTTGTTATTATGTATAGCATAATGGAGACTCAAATTGTGTAATGCATCATGAGAAATATCTAGAGCATTGTTATTCATGGAATGCATATGGTGCAAGCAATCATGGAAATCATGCAAAGGATGGGATGAATCAAAATCTCCAAACATGTATGAGGAAACTATGGGGGTCTCCTCATGAGCAAGAGTAGAAATATCATGTGGAGAATATTGACAACATCCACAACAATGCATATTTGGAACAATGTGATCATGGCATGGAATATTAGATGAATTGCATAAATCATGTAAAGGAAGCATGGCAATATCATCACAAGAGAAGCAAAGGCCAATGACCATCATCTCGCCATCTATGCCATAAGTGCAAATGGGATTTATTTTAATTGGGCATGCATAGTTACTATGTTGAGATTGTAATGATGCAATATGGGAGATCTCACTCATAGCATATGACAAGTTCAATGGATTGTCAAACATGAAGTGACCAATCAATTTTCACATGATATCCTATGGAGCATGGCATCACAACTAGGCAACTCAACATGCTCATCATCATATTCATCATAAATAGGTAAGTCAAGGCATGAAGAAGTTTCACTAGCATGAAGCATGGTAATAGGTGGGTCGACATCATGGGAGCAATCAATGTCAAGATTGTCCACTAGTGGGACAAGAGAAGTACCATCACCTATGTTACCTTTGGAGCATTGCTCATGTGTTGTAGGTGAGGTGTCAACGATCCATTCGTTGTCATCTTCATCTTGATGGAACCATGTGGGGGGTGTATCATCGTCCATCATGGCCATCGCTGCTCCAATGGAGGAATAGACTCATCAAGGATAGGCATGTCGTCATGTAGGAGACCTAGCACCAAAGAAGAAAACACACTAAGAGTAGAGGTTAATTCGTTAGGAATCATAGTGGCCTCACATGCCGTGTCAACTACCTCACTCACTAAGTGTTGTGGCTCACTCACTCCCTCAAGGATGCTCTCACTCGTATGGTGGGTGGAGTCACTCAAATGGCGCCAACCTCACATAGGATGTGTGGCATGCTCTCATCTGTGGGGCTAGTGGTGGTCACACTCATCCTCTCACGGAAATGCTCTCAATGTCACGTATGGTGGAGTCACTCATCTCTCTCATGGGGTGGTGGCTCTCCTCACATGACAAATGGGGTAGCTCAACATGTGTGGGTGTCGGAGAGGTGTAGGTGCAATGTCTCCATGCTTGGTCGCGTAGCTTGACTCGGAGTATGAGTCCAATGTGGGCGCTGTCTTCATGTTGTTGAAGAGGTTCAAGGCTTCGTCGCCGTGGTCGAAGGGATGGCCCTTGCTCGACTGCCTTGTCACCGCCTTGGTGTTGGAGGCCCATATGATGTGGCACCTCATAGCTCGCCTCCATGACCGAAGGGAGTTTCCCATGCTCGGCCATCTTCCTTGAGGGGCTTCAAGATGGAAGTATCGCCCTCGCTCGTGGGTGGTCGCCTTGGACTTGATGAAGTCGATGTAGGCGTACACGTGGGAAGTAGGCGAAGATGCCGTGACGTCCAAAGGCGAAGATGCCTTGAGAACACTTGGCGAAGATGCCAAAGTGGTTGATGTAGCCGTAGCGCCGCCTTGGTGGTGGTCGCCTCGCGGTCTTCTCTTGTGCGTATGAAGCTCGACTTGGCGTGAAGTAGGGCTTGTTGGGACTTGTGCATTTGCGCCAGGAGCATCTTCATGATGATGATGTCATTGTCGTGCTTGAGCTCCTTGGCGTTCGTCGTCGTCATGCACATGATGCTTGGAGGTGACTTGCCCTTCATGACGATGTTGATCACGAATGTGATGGTGGTCTCCATGGAGATGTGGACGACTTGCGCTTGCATCGCTTAGGCGCCCAAGACTTGTGGCTTGAACGTCGCCGCCTTGAAGATGACGAAGGGAAGAAGACTTGATCAAGGCCGAATCTCCTCCATCCTTGCATCTTGCTCCTCTTTATGTGCGGCAAGCTTCTTATCGAAGTAGTCCCTTCTCCTTGCTTCGGAGTGATGAATGTCGATGGAGATGTTCTCGATCGCGCTCGCAATCTTGATTGTGTGCTTTGCACTTGTCGTTGTAGATCAAGAGAGACGCTTTGGTGATGTAGTTGTTCACGCCGTCGTTGTTGTCGAAGACCGGAGATGAAATGCCTTGCCTATCCATCACAAGACTCGAGCAAATATGAGTGGGAGAAAGAGAAGAACTTATACCAATGTACCTTGACCGATGTTGACAATGAATCAAGTTCACTCAAATGCGGACAATGAAATAGCACTATTGGTACCAATCCTTGTCGGTTCTCACACCTACACAAGTAAAGCTTATGGAGGAGCTCGGTGAGGATAGTGGCACAAAAATTTAATGCAAAATGTTAGCAAGAGTCAATAATGTTGAAAGAGATTCACAAATTGCAAGTGAAACAAATGGACCAATAGCAAAGAATGGCACACGGAAACACACACACGGATAGATAAATGGGGTCATGCAACCAAGGAATGAGCACAAAATGTGGAATCCACGGAAAACGCTCGTGTTGCACAACTCAAGAGAGACGCTAGCACGATTGCTCGATAGGCGGATACGACACTTGTGCACAACCTATAAGATGCAAAATGGATAAACTTCTATCCCAAGTATGATATGTATGTATGGTTCCCGGTGTTTCTCTCACAATGATCCAAGATGATCAAGTATGATACCATATGATATATTTGGATGCTGTGGCTATTGCTTACAAGCTCTTTGCTATTTCTCTCTTTCTTTTGCTTAAAAGCTTTATTTCTTTTTTTTTCTTCTATGGCCACTTTGCACAATGCACAAACCAAGATAGCAATTGTGTATATGCGGGAACAAACTTGAGACACAATGGGTGATATGATACCAATATGATATGGTATGGTATGTAATGGAAGGTATGATCACTAATGTGCACAAGTAACGTTGCCGGCAATACTCAAATGGCTAGTCTCGATAGGCAAGTAACGCAAAATGGGCTAGGGTTATCAAAGCAATTTGCAAGGGGAATATACAATGGTGTCGTCGAGGTTACCGTCCTTTGCGATGATGAGTGGCGGTGTTCTTGATGTAGATATCAAGATGATGGGGACTCGTCCCTAAGTAGCCGAAACACCTTAGGAAACGGAAAAAAAACCGCGAACTCAAAATCTCAAATGACAAATGTCAAAATGGTGGTAGCGGGAATGCGGTGGTGGTTTGCACTTGGCAATGCGGAAGTGGAATGATGGGCTATACACGTGTCGGAGTTGAAGTTGCCGTCCCTAAGTAGCCGAAACACCTTAGGAGACACAAGCCACAACTCAAAAAGCTCAATCAACTATTGGGTTAAGTTGGGTTGTCGGAAGTGTATGGTGGGCAAGGTTATGTGGAAGTGGTGGTGGTGGTTGATGAAGAAGCAATCGTCCCTAAGTAGCCAAACACCTTAGGAGACTCTAATCACTACTCAAGCAACCACTAATGCTATGGGGAACAAAATTGGTTAGGTTGCGGAAGTCGGTGGTGGTTATGCGGAGGATGTGGCGGAAGCCCTAGGCAAAGATGCCAAAGTTCACCAAATTTGATGGAGTCAAATGGTGATGGTAGTATTTTTATGGGAAGGGGATGTCAATAGCTTCAAAACGAGCTAAAGAACGCCAAAATCGGACTCGGATGAATTAGTTATGGCGAAACGGTGAAAGACGGAAGGCTGAAACTGGCTAGGGCGGTAGTACCGTCGGGAGGGCGGTAGTACCGCTCGTGGCGGTAGTACCGCTTGAACGGGCGGTAGTACCGCTCGTCGGGTTTTTTCGCAAAATCTGGCTCGAGGGGCGGTAGTGCCGCTTGGAAGGGCGGTAGTACCGCTTGAGGTGCTAAGCGGTAGTACCGCTTGGAAGGGCGGTAGTACCGCTCGTGTCGGGATTTTTCGCAAATCCGGATAGGGCGCGATTTTGGGCGGAAATGGATGATTTCGGGTCAAAATTGGAGAGATTTCGTGGATGGGAAGTGGGGAAACTTGGGGAAATGCTAGATCCACTCGAAACCAAGCAAATCCATGGATCAAAATCAACAAAACATCATCAAAACTAACAAATCACAAAAAAAATTGGGGCTATTTTTGGTGGGGATTTTCGGATTTAGGACGAAATCAACAAAATCAAGCTAGAAAAAGAGGGGTAGGGGCTCCAAAAACGTGATCAACCTAAGCTCTGATCCATAGATGATGTAGGGCGGAACCCTACGTGGACGATCTTTCACGTTGGAGCGGATCCTACGGGGGAATCACAAAGAACGAGCGGAAGAACACGAGGAAATCACGAGGAGGAACGAGGGAAAACACTCAACCAACAAGGAATCGGTCACACAAATGCTAGATCAAAGAACACAAAGGGAGATACATGATTCAAGGTCAACAAAGGACGATACAAACGGTAGCCGTTCTTCTCCGTGAGGAGGTCTTGATGGGGTCCACCCTAGGAGGGGGTCTTGAATCCGCTTGGGGGATCTTCTCCGTAGAGGTCCTGATCTCGAAGGAGAAGTAGCCAAGTGGATGAGCAAAGGCTCTCACACAAATATGAGCAAATCCAAAGCTAACCCTCGAAAGGATGAGAGGAGGGTCTATTTATAGTCTAGGTTCTCGAAGGGGTAAGTTGGGGGCGAAACGAGTACATGGGCCTCGGCCCGGAACGCTGCACGCAGGCAGGGCGGTAGTACCATGCTTGTATGGTAGTACCGCTTTCAGCGTAGTACCGCTATGATGGGCGGTAGTACCGCTCGAGCCGCTCGATCTCAAGTTTGTCGGACTTTGCGGAAGTGGAGCGGATGTAGAGCGGTAGTGCCGCTTGTGATGATAAGCGGTAGTACCGCTGGGCCTGGGCGGTAGTACCGCTTGCTCCCGGCTTCTTCTTCCTTCTCCTCTTCCATGCTTGGCCTTGGTCCTTGGATCCTCCATGGTCGTCTCGGTTGTACCTGAGTGTATGCAAGGTCCATGCCTGAGGTAGTAGCCATGTCTCACATGTGGAAAGTGACGGTTCGAAGAGGAGTGAGTTCACCTTGGGTCCAATGGCGCATAGTCGAGGTCTCATCTTATGTATCCTTGGGGCTTGGAGAGTGGTTGGAGTGTACATGGGGATGAACGTGGTATGCTCCGCATCATAGATGGCATTGAGAAGGCGTTCGAAACAAAGCTCGATAACAAGTTTAATGAATTGCTCGCGCGTCTACCTCCACCACCACCGGCGGCACCTAACGCACCTCTACTACAACAACAAGGACTACCTCCACATCACGAAACAGCCCTCCGCCGAGCTTCCCGTGTCCCTCTTCAGCCTGGCCAAGCTGCTGGTGCTGCTGTTGATACTTCTGTGGCTCTTGCTGCTGCGGTAGGGGAGGATGATTATGTGAGAGATTACGAGGATGAGGTTGATCAACATCAGAACTACGTGCAACCACCAGCACCACAACCACCAGGTCGTCCACATGCAAATAATGGCAATGTTCGGGCTCCCCTTCAGGTACGAGATCATGACCATCTCCCTAAACTGAAATTGAATATTCCACCATTTGAAGGTAGATATGTTCCTGATATATATCTTACTTGGGAGTTAGAAACTGAACAACGATTTACATGTTTACAATATCCTGAGGAGAGACGTGTTCCTGCTGCTGTTTGTGCTTTCACTAGCTTTGCATGTGTTTGGTGGTCTGAACATTGTAGATTATATCCTGTTCCAGCTACTTGGGCTGCTTTGAAAACTGCTATGCGTACTCGCTGGGTTCCACCATATTATCAACGTGAATTACTTCAAAAATTGCAGCGCTTAAGACAAGGAAAAATTCGTAGAAGAATATTATCGAATTACAAACTGGCTTGATTAGATGTGGTATTGTTGAGGAGAATGAAGCTATGCTTGCACGCTTTACGGGTGGATTAAATAGAGATTCAGACCATTCTAGACTACAAGGATTATAATAATATCACCGATTATTCCATCTTGCTTGTAAAGCTGAACGTGAAGTGCAGGATCGATGTGCCTTGGCGCGACTAACTTTTCTCGTAGGTCGACCTTCCTCATGGACACCACGTGCATCATCTACTTCCACACGCTCTACTACACCGCACCTCCGCCGGCTGCCACCTCCAACCGTGATACAAGAAAGCAGGCACAACCACCACTATCTGCCAAGAGTACACCTGCTGGGCCTACAGAGCTCTTCTTCTTCCATGGCGCCAACAGGCACACAAGTGATATTATTTGTCGTCGTTGTAAGGGAAGAGGACATTTTATGAGAGAATGCCAATCTCAGCGTGTGATGATTGCTACTGAGGATGGTGGGTATGAGTCTGCTAGTGACTATGATGAAGAGACTTTGGCTCTTATTACACATGAAGAACACGGTGGAGATGATTCTGATCATGACACGCAATACATGGCTGCTGAATATGCTGACAGGTATGAATGTTTAGTTGCTCAACGTGTTTTGAGTGTGCAGGTTACACAAGCTGAGCAAAATCAGAGGCATAACTTGTTCCATACAAAGGAGTTGTGAAGGAACGTTCTATTCAAGGCCATCATAGATGGAGGGAGCTGCAACAACTTGGCTAGCATGGATATGGTGGAGAAGCTTTCTCTCACCACAAGACCACATCCACGCCCTTACTACATCCAATGGTTCAACAACAGCGGCAAGGTTAAGGTAACACGTCTGTTCGTGTGTATTTTAGTATCTCTACATATGCTGATTATGTTGATTGTGATGTGGTACCTATGCAAGCATGTTCCTTATTACTTGGTAGACCATGGCAATTTGATAAAATTCTGTACACCATGGTAGAAACAATCAGTATACTCTTGTTCACAAGGATAAAAATATTACTTTGCTTCCTATGACTCCTGATTCCATTTTGAAAGATGATATTAATAGAGCTAATAAAGCAAAACAGGAGAAAAATAGGAGTGAAAATCAGATTGTGGCAAAAGAATTTGAGCAACAAATGAAGCCTAATAATAAACCATCTAGTGTTGCTTCAGAAATTAAATTGAAAAGTGCATGTTTACTTTCCACCAAATCTGATATTGATGAGCTAGATTTTAGCAAATCTGTTTGCTATGCTTTTGTGTGCAAAGAGGCATTATTTTCATTCGAGGACGTGCCTTCCTCTTTGCCCCTGCTGTCACTAACATTTTGCAGAGTTCGCGACGCCTTCCCACAAGACGTGCCACCGGATTACCACCTATTCGAGGGATTGAGCATCAAATTGACTTAATTCCGGTGCATCGCTACCCAACCGCGCACCATACCGCACCAATCCGGAGGAGACGAAGGAGATTATGCGTCAAGTACAGGAGCTGCTCGACAAAGGTTATATACGCGAATCTCTTAGTCCTTGTGCTGTTCCTATTATACTAGTGCCTAAAAAGGATGGTACGTCACAGTATGTGTGTTGATTGTAGAGGCATTAATAATATTACTATTCGTTATCGCCATCCTATTCCTAGGCTAGATGATATGCTTGATGAATTGAGTGGCTCTACAATATTCTCCAAAGTCGATTTATGTAGTGGATACCATCAAATTCGTATGAAATTGGGAGATGAATGGAAAACAACATTTAAAACTAAGTTTGGATTATATGAGTGGTTAGTCATGCCTTTTGGGTTAACTAATGCACCTAGTACTTTCATGAGATTAATGAACGAAGTTTTACGTGCTTCCATTGGACGATTTGTGGTAGTTTACTTTGATGATATACTGATTTATAGCAAATCTTTGGAAGAACATTTGGAACATTTACGTGCTGTTTTTAATGCTCTACGTGATGCACGCTTGTTTGGTAACCTTGGGAAGTGCACCTTTTGCACCGACCGAGTATCTTTTCTTGGCTATGTTGTTACTCCACAGGAATTGAAGTTGATAAAGCCAAGATTGAAGCTATTGAGAGTTGGCCGCAGCCCAAAACGGTCACACAAGTGAGGAGTTTTCTTGGACTCGCTGGTTTCTATAGGCGTTTTGTGAGAGACTTTAGCACCATTGCTGCACCTCTCAATGAGCTTACAAAGAAGGATGTGCCTTTTATTTGGGGTACCGCATGGGAAGAAGCCTTCACGGTATTGAAAGATAAGTTGACACATGCTCCTTTACTCCAACTTCCTGACTTTAATAAGACTTTTGAGCTTGAATGCGATGCTAGTGGAATTGGATTAGGAGGTGTGTTATTACAAGATGGCAAACCTGTTGCATACTTTTCTGAAAAATTGAGTGGGCCTAGTCTGAACTATTCTACTTATGACAAAGAATTATATGCTCTTGTTCGGACTTTAGAGACATGGCAACATTATTTATGGCCCAAAGAATTTGTTATACATTCTGATCATGAATCTTTGAAACATATTAAAAAGCTAAACTGAATCGTAGACATGCTAAATGGGTTGAATTCATTGAGACTTTCCCTTATGTCATTAAACACAAGAAGGGTAAAGAAAATGTTATTGCTGATGCTTTGTCTCGTCGCTATACTATGCTTTCACAACTTGACTTCAAAATATTTGGTTTGGAGACCATCAAAGATCAATATGTGCATGATGCTGATTTTAAAGATGTAATGCAGAATTGTAAAGAAGGAAGAACATGGAACAAGTTCGTTATTAATGATGGTTTTGTGTTCCGTGCTAACAAGCTATGCATTCCTGCTAGCTCTGTTCGTCTTTTGTTGTTGCAGGAGGCGCACGGAGGAGGCTTAATGGGACACTTTGGCGTCAAGAAGACGGAGGATATACTTGCTACACATTTCTTTTGGCCAAAGATGAGACGGGATGTTGAGCGTTTTGTTGCTCGCTGCACTACATGTCAAAAAGCTAAGTCACGACTCAATCCTCATGGTTTATATATGCCTTTGCCCGTGCCTAGTGTTCCTTGGGAGGATATATCTATGGACTTTGTTTTAGGTTTACCTCGAACAAAGAAGGGAGGATAGCATATTTGTTGTCGTGGATAGATTCTCGAAAATGGCACACTTTATACCATGTCATAAAAGCGATGATGCTGTTAATGTTGCTGATTTGTTCTTTCGTGAAATTATTCGCTTGCATGGTGTACCAAATACTATTGTTTCAGATCGTGATACTAAATTTCTTAGCCACTTTTGGAGATGTTTATGGGCTAAGTTGGGGACTAAACTGCTTTTAGTACTACTTGTCACCCCCAAACTGATGGATAAACTGAAGTAGTCAATAGAACATTGTCTACTATGCTTAGGGCTGTTTTGAAGAATAATAAGAAAATGTGGGAAGAATGCTTGCCTCATATTGAATTTGCTTATAATCGCTCATTGCATTCTACTACTAAGATGTGCCCTTTGAAATTGTGTATGGCTTCCTACCTCGTGCACCTATTGATTTGTTGCCTCTTCCATCTTCGGAGAAGGTTAATTTTGATGCTAAAGAACGTGCTGAATTGATTTTAAAAATGCATGAGTTAACTAAGGAAAACATTGAGCGTATGAATGCTAAATATAAACTTGCTGGAGATAAGGGTAGAAAACATGTTGTCTTTGCACCTGGAGATCTTGTTTGGTTACATTTGCGTAAGGATAGGTTTCCTAATTTGCGCAAATCAAAGCTAATGCCACGTGCTGATGGTCCATTTAAGGTGTTAGAGAAAATAAATGATAATGCATATAAACTCCTGCAGATTTTGGGGTTAGTCCCACTTTTAACATTGCAGATTTGAAGCCTTATTTGGGTGAGGAAGATGAGCTTCCGTCGAGGACGACTTCATTTCAAGAAGGGGAGGATGATGAGGACATCAATACCATTGTTACACCCACAGCCCCTGCTGCTATATATACTTGGACCAATTACTAGAGCTCACAAGACGCCAATTGAATTATCGGTACTTTCGCTTTCTTGGTAACGATTCCAATGTTCATGAGAATATGATGCTGCCTAAATTGGATACATTTGTTTTGCTTACAAATGAAGGGCCTACCATGGACAAGAAAGATGAACCTTGGAGCAAGTTCAAGCATGGAGATGTTGGCATGCAAAGGGGAACAAGAACGGAGTTACAAGTGATGATTCCAGGACTTTGAAGCCACCCTAATGAGTGCATGAGGCCTTGGACGAAATATACAAGATGCCACTTCATAATATTCGTTTATAGGCTATTCTAGGTGCTGCGTCACCTTATTATTGGGCCAGGCCCATGTAATTTCGAAATACTTAAGTATAGGCTGTTTTAGAGTCCGTATGTGGGGGAAACAAGAGTTAGGGTTGATTTGGACCCTCCACCAAGGGCCACGAAATTCCCCCCTCTTCCTCCATATATACAGCCCTTAGGTCACCGCTTAGACCTTGGGTTTTGTTTAGATTAAAAGTTCGCCATAGCTGCAACTTCGCGCATTTCGCTTGTGTTCAACGACTGCACAAAGGCGCCACGTAACCCCACCTTGATCAATAAAGCTTTCATCATTCGCAATATCCAGATTGCAATCTCAGTTTCTTGCTTGTTCTTCATTTGCTCGCAGGAAACAGACCCTCGTGGTCAGGTTGATCGTGCTCCGGCGTGGTCAATAACCTCTCGGAATTGGTTTAGCGATTGCTAAGGCGCGACGTCCTCGCACGTTCGTAGTCGGATCGTCAAAGTCGACTTCCTCCAAAGCGAAAACCAACATCTCATCGAAAGACGGGACACCTTTGCCTCTATCAAGATCTATTGTATACCCTACACTGAGTTAAGCAAGGGAGTACAATAGTGATCTAGGAGTAGATCAATGGACAACGCTCAAAATTATCCTTACTGGAATAAGGATGTGTTTCTTGATTACGGAGGTGAAAAAAGGTTCGTCGTAAAGGGTTACGTCGATGCAAGTTTTGACACTGATCCAGATGACTCTAAGTCTCAATCTAGATACATATTGAAAGTGGGAGCAATTAGCTAGAGTAGCTCCATGCAGAGCATTGTTGACATAGAAATTTGCAAAATACATGCGGATCTGAATGTGGCAGACCCATTGACTAAACTTCTCTCACAAGCAAAACATGATCACGCCGTAGTACGTTAATCACATAGCGATGTGAACTAGATTATTGACTCTAGTAAACCCTTTGGGTGTTGGTCACATGACGATGTGAACTATTGGTGTTAAATCACATGGTGATGTGAACTAGATTATTGACTCTAGTACAAGTGGGAGACTGAAGGAAATATGCCCTAGAGGCAATAATAAAGTTATTATTTATTTCCTTATTTCATGATAAATGTTTATTATTCATGGTAGAATTGTATTAACCGGAAACATAATACATGTGTGAATACATAGACAAACAGAGTGTCACTAGTATGCCTCTACTTGACTAGCTCGTTGATCAAAAATGGTGATGTTTCCTAACCATAGGCATGAGTTGTCATTTGATTAACGGGATCACATCATTAGGAGAATGATGTGATTGACATGACCCATTCCGTTAGCTTAGCACACGATCATTTAGTATGTTGCTATTGCTTTCTTCATGACTTATACATGTTCCTATGACTATGAGATTATGCAACTCCCCTTTACCGGAGGAACACTTTGTATGCTACCAAACGTAACAACGAATCGGGTGATTATAAACGTGCTCTCAGGTGTCTTCAAGGTACATGTTGGGTTGGCGATTTGAGATTAGGATTTGTCACTCCGATTGTCGGAGAGGTATCTCTGGGCCCTCTCGGTAATGCACATCACTTAAGCCTTGCAAGCACTGCAACTAATGAGTTAGTTGTGGGATGATGTATTACGGAACGAGTAAAGAGACTTGCCGGTAACGAGATTGAACTAGGTATTGAGATACCGACGATCGAATCTCGGGCAAGTAACATACCGATGACAAAGGAACAACGATGTTGTTATGCGGTCCGACCGATAAAGATCTTCGTAGAATATGTAGGAGCCAATATGAGCATCCAGGTTCCGCTATTGGTTATTGAAGGGAGACGTGTCTTGGTCATGTCTACATAGTTCTCGAACCCGTAGGGTCCGCACGCTTAACGTTTCGATGACAGTTATATTATGAGTTTATGTGTTTTGATGTACCGAAGGAGTTCGGAGTCCCGGATGAGATCGGGGACATGACGAGGAGTCTCGAAATCGTCGAGATGTAAAGATCGATATATTGGACGACTATATTCAGACATCGGAAAGGTTCCGAGTGATTCGGGTATTTTCGGGAGTACCGGGGAGTTACGGGAATTCGTATTGGGCCTTAATGGGCCATACGGGAAAGGAGAGAAAGGCCTCAAAGGGTGGCCGCACCGCTCCCCATGGGCTGGTCCGAATTGGACTAGGGGGGGTGCCCCCTTCCTTCCTTCTCTTTTTCCCTTCCCTTTCCTTCCCTCCTACTCCTACTACTTGGAATGGCTCCTAGTTCTACTAGGAAAGAGGGAATCCTACTCCCGGTGGGAGTAGGACTCCCCTAGGGCGCGCCATAGAGAGGGCCGGCCCTCCCCCTCCTCCACTCCTTTATATATGGGGGCAGGGGGCACCCCAAAGACACAACAATTGATCATTGATCTCTTAGCCGTGTGTGGTGCCCCCCTCCACCATAGTCCACCTCGATAATACTGTAGCAGTGCTTAGGCGAAGCCCTGCGTCGGTAGAACATCAACATCGTCACCACGCCGTCGTGCTGACGAAACTCTCCCTCAACACTCGGCTGGATCGGAGTTCGAGGGACGTCATCGGGCTAAACGTGTGCTGAACTCGGAGGTGCCGTACGTTTGGTACTTGATCGGTCGGATCGTGAAGACGTACGACTACATCAACCGCGTTGTGCTAATGCTTCCGCTTTTGGTCTACGAGGGTACGTGGACAACACTCTCCCCTCTCGTTGCTATGCATCACCATGATCTTGCGTGTGCGTAGGAAAATTTTGAAATTACTACGTTCCCCAACACGCATACCACATACACTTCCGCATAGCCTCACCTTAGCCTTTCCCGCTACCAACTCCGACATTTTTGACCCATTTTGCTTTGAGAATTTGAGTTGTGGTTTCCGTGTCCTTTTGTGTTTCGGCTATCTAGGTACGGTTCGGCATCAACATCACCACTGCTCATCTTCTCCAAGGACTACTACGAACGGCTACTTCACTTTGGTATTACCTTCACCTTGGATATCATCTTGGTATCGTGATGTCGTCATACTCTCTTGCATTTGCATTGATAACCCCATAGCCTTACTTTCGCGTCACTTACCCATCGAGACTAGCCTTTGAGTATTGCCGGCAACGTGACTTGTGCACATTAGTGTTCATACTTCCCATAACATACATACCATCATCGTGTTGCATCTCTTGGTATCATCACTTGTGTCACAAAGTTGTTGTCGCATACACAATTGCTATCTTGGTTCGTGAAGCATTGCATGAGAAAGAGCTCAAACATCAAAGAGCCAAACAAGCTTTTAAGCAAAAGAGGAAAGATAAGCAAAGAGCTTATAAGCAAGAACCATAGCATCATACAACATTAAGATTGTCATACTCGATCATCTTGGATCAACGCATAGGAACATCATACATATAGCATACTTGGGATAGAAGTCGTTGCATTTTTTCTTAGTAGGTTGTGCACAAGTTCGTATCTGCCTATTGTGCAATCGTGCTAGCGTCTCTCTAGTGTTGTGCAACAAGAGCATCTTGGTGAATTCCACGCTCATCCTTGGTTGCATAACCCCATCTTATCTATTTGCGTGTGTGTTTCCGTGTACTATATCTTGCTATTGGCCTGCTTGTTGCATTTGCAAATTTGTGAATCTTTTCCAACATTATTGAGTCTCACTTACAATTGCATCAAATTTTGTGCCACCATCCTAACCGAGCTCCACCATAAGCTTTTACTTGTGTAGGTGTGAGAACCGACAAGAATTGGTACCAATTGTGCTATTTCCTTGCTACACATTGGAGTGATCTTCGATCCATTTTCAACATCGGTCAAGGTACATTTGGTAGTGGTTATTCCCTTTCTCCCACTCACATATCTTTGTCTGGAATGATGGATTGGCCAAGTACTTCTACCAACCCACTTTTCTTGGAGCAAGACGACGACATGTCATCCTACGTCACCAAGACTCAACTATTTGGTGCACATCGGGCTTTGCATCAAGAACAACTTGCTTTGGGTGACCGCATCGACAACCTCGCCACCGACTTGCGACTCTCCGAGCAACTTATAAGGGACTACTTCAACAACAAGCTCGACGAACACAAGCATGAGAATGACGCAAGAATGGACGAGATTCGTGCCTTGTTGGTCCGCTCTTCTACAACTTCGTCATCATCAAGACGGAGCCGCTCAAGTCGACACTCCGACGACACCATCTCCGGTTCAAGTACACCGACATCGAATACTCTTCGTCATGCCGCGCGCCAAGACCGTCAAGCTAACCGCAATCCTCTATACGACACCGACTCTCAAGAGCATCGGCATCGTCAAAACCAAGCTGCTTTCGCACAAGCACAAGAACGGCAACGCCAACGACAACAAGAACAAGAGGAGCGAGCGCGACAACATCAAGATGCACAAGACGCCGAGGCGGAACGCCAAGAACAACAACTACGTGCAGCTCAAGCACTTGAAGCGCAACGTGCCCTTCATGACTCAAGTCGTGCCGTAGCCAATCGAGGCCGACAAGCTCGACTACATCAAGAAGCACTTCGCGTCGAAGCTCAAGAAAGAATTTACCAAGCACATGTGCATCGACAAGCTCCTCGTCAGGATCGACAAGCTCCTCGTCAAGATAGACAAGCTCCTCCTCAAGCGAGCCAAGAACGTCAAGTCCATCAAGAGCAACATGAGGTCGACAATCCTCCTCGTCAAGAGCAACATGAGGTCAACAATCCTCCTCGCCAAGAGCAACATGAGGAAGACAATCCTCCTCGCCAAGAGCAACATGAGATTGCCAATCCTCACCGGCATGGGCGTCATCATCCCCGACCCCAACACAATGAAGAGCAATGTTATGGCAAGCTAAAGTTCACCATGCCCAAGTTCAATGGAAGCAATGACCCCGAAGAATACATATCATGGGCATTGAAGGTTGACAAAATCTTCCGCTTGCACAACTACGAAGAAGAGAAGAAGATCGCAATGGCATCCCTCGAATTCCAAGACTACATCCTCATTTGGTGGGAACAAGTCATTGAACGCCGAGCGGCAAGAGGTGGACCACCCATCACCACTTGGACACAAATGAAGGATGTCATGAGAGCACGATTCGTGCCAAACTACTAAAACCGCGACCTCTTCAAGAAACTCCAACAACTCAAACAAGGAACCAAGAGCGTTGAAGAGTACTACAAGGAAATGGAGATTGCCATGATACGAGCCAATGTCAAAGAAGATGATGAGAAAACTATGGCACGTTTCTTGAATGGACTCAATCACCCTATCAAGAAGATTGCCGACTTCCAACCATACTCGACCCTCATTGAGCTAGTGCATCAAGCTACCAAAGCGGAACGACAAGTACAAGATGACTTCAAGTATGCCAAGTTCTCATCCGAGTCATATGGCCTCTCCAAAAATCAAGCTTCGACGACTCCAACACCTTCTACCTCAACCAAGCCTTCTACAAGCAACGGCGACAAGTCAAGTTACAAGAAAGCTTCGACAAGCTCAAGTCGTCCTCCTACTACAAGCAACTTCAAGAAAGCTTCATCATCATCTACTCCAACCGATGAGACCATCAAGACAAGTTCCATCAAATGCTTCACATGCGGAGGCCGAGGCCATAAGTCCTTCGAGTGCACAAACAAGCGCACCATGATCCTCAACGACGACAGAACCTACGTGATGTAAGGTGGAACCCTATGGGGTTGATCTTTCACGTTTGGAGAGGATCCCTACGAGGAACACGAAGAACGAGCGGGAGAGCACGAGGGAAATCACGAGGAAAACACAAGAGAATCACTCAAACCAACAAGATTCGATTACACATGCGCTAGATCGATGAACACAAAGAGAGATACACGATCCACGATCAACAAAGGACGATACAAGAGGTAACCGGGTTCTTCTCCGTGAGGAGGTCTTGATGGGGGCCACCCATGAGGGGGTCTTGAGGTTGGTCACTCCAAGATGAGGTCTTGATCTCCTAGTGGAGTGGATCCATGGATCAAAGCTCACCTATGTCTATCATGTCCTTTGCTAACCCTAAACATAGCCCTAGGTATGGTTTATATAGTCTTGGGGTCGAAGTAGATGAAGAGGGGCTCGGATTGGGGATCACAGCCGTCCATCCTGATGAGCCCCGTGCGCACGGGGTAAGTTTGGCCCGTGCGCATGGGGGTCCCGTGGGCACGGTACAAGCCCGTGCGCACGGGGTGCTCCAGCGCCAACTCTCTGAGTAGTCCGTGCGCACGGGGTCTTCGAGGCCCGTGGGCACGGGGTCGCCTGGGAGGTGCAGAGTTGATCTTGTTGCACTCCTTCCTCCTTATGGCCTTGTGGTCCTTCTCCAACTCCTTTGGGGTGTCCCTCACCAGCTTGTGGTCGCCGGTCTTCGTATCTAAGGACACATAGAGCACTTTGGTGAGGTAGCAAGCAAGTCTAATGGATATTCATGATATTATCGAAGAAGAGCGGGTTCACCTTAATTCCAATGGCGTACGTTCGAGGTCTCGTCATATGTCCTCTTGGGGTTTGGAGAGTAGTCAGAGTGTACATGGGGATGAACGAGGGATGCTCCGCATCATCTCCCCCCCCCCCCTTGGGAAATATCCGACCTCGGATCTTGATCCTCATCACCATGGAAACGGTTGTCGTAGACGGACATAACTCGATGTCGCGGCACCTCAACTTGAAGGTCCATAGGGTCCATCTCCAATGTCGGTCCTCCATCCAATATATGCATCATGTAGGCAAGAAGAAGGAAACAACAATTAAAGTATGGCCCATCCAATATGCCTATTTGAAGATGGCTCAAAGGGAAGGAGTTCACCTTTAGGAGATTCTCACAAATGTTGGTGTTGCACATCATGTACGCCTTCACATAACCAAAATGTCTCTTTATGGTACCGCCTTGTGAATCCTTCAAAATGAAAGAACATGACAAACACTCAGAAAAACAAATGAGGTTAGTGCAAATGCGAGACCTATCATTCGAGGGGCGAGATACCCAACAAGTGTTGTCATCATTCTTATCATAAGAAAGACAAGGTGTGGTATGGTAGGAAAGCATATGATGCAACTACAACCAAAAACAATAGGCTTAAACAAGCAAGCATGCATCACAAGTAATACGTCCAAGTCTCCACGATAATTAAGCATAGCATGGGTGCACTCACTACAAAGGCATATTAGAGGTGCAACTAATGGAGACAAGTGACAAAGATCAAGATATATCATTGGAGAGGCATGAACATATATGTCATCAACCCAAGAAAGCAAGTAATAGTGGAACATGGGTGATGCAACATAGCAAGCAATCATAGCGATCAAGTCAAGCATGCTAGTAGTGCGAAGATGCAACATACTAGAGAAGGAATCATGGCAAGCATGTCGTGTGTGCAAATAGTGGGCATTGATAATGCACATGACATAGCACAAGCATAAAAGCAAGATATGAGTAGAATGGCATGAATGCATTGGCGAGAGGCCATATGTAAATAGCAATGGGGCATCAAGACTCTCCCAACACAACAAGCATCGATAGCATGGGGCACATGATAACCATGGCAATAGCAACAAGGATCTCCACCAAACATGCAAATACATAATAGAAGTAGCATAATGATGAAACATGGGTAGATGCAAGAAAGGGTCACAATTGCATGGCAAAGGCATAGAAGCAAGCATAACATGCAAAGTGAACACGGGAAAATGTGCATAAGGTGACAAGTGGTAAATGGCCCATAGTCGTGTGAGAGCCAAGTAGAAGAGATGCGCCTAGTCCTTGTGCGAAGGGAACGGTGGCAAGGATAGTCCACGGGATCCCAAAGCATCGTTGCTCTCAAGAGCTCGTTTCGTCAACTCTTGGGATTGATAGGTTGATGAGTATACATGAGTACCTACACAAAACAAAGACAAAGGAAAAATGGTGTGTGCGTGGTAGATGTACACATCATCCATTACGATGCGCACGGGCGTGTGTTGGTTAGCACAAAATAGCCAATGCTCAAATAGATGAGTTGCATGAAATAGAAACATGTCATCCATCATGAGAGGTTTGTTGTTATGTATAGCATAATGGAGACTCAAAGTATGTAATGCATCACTCGCAATATCTAGAGCATTGTGACGACTGGTATGCATGTGGTGAAAACAAGGGATGTAATCATGCGATACACAATAATTTTCATGGCATGGCGTATGAGATGAATTGCACAAATTTTGCAAAGGAAGCATAGCAATATCATCGCAAGAGAAAAAAAAGCCAATGACCATCATCTTGTCATCTATGCCATAAGTGCAAATGGGATTTATTTGAATGGGGCATGCATAGTTACTATGTTGAGCTTGAAATGATGCGATATGGGAGATCTCACTCATAGCATATGACAAGTTCAATGGATTTTCAAACATGATGTGACCAATAGAATTTTCACATGATATCCTATGGAGCATGGCATCACAACTAGGCAAATGAACATGCTCATGATCATATTCATCATAAATAGGTAAGTCATGACATGAAGAAGTCGCACTAGCATGAAGCATGGGAATAGGTGGGTCAACATCATGGGAGCAATCATTGTCGAGAGCGTCCACTAGTGGGACAAGAGAAGCACTGAGGGAGTCCTGGATTAGGGGGTGTCCGGATAGCCGAACTATCATCGTTGGCCGGACTCCTAGACAATGAAGATACAAGATTGAAGACTTCGTCCCGTGTCCGGATGGGACTTTCCTTGGCGTGGAAGGCGGGCTTGGCGACACGGATATGTAGGTCTCCTACCATTGTAACCGACTCTGTGTAACCCTAACCCTATCTGGTGTCTATATAAACCGGAGGGTTTTAGTCCGTAGAAAAAACAACAATCATACCATAGGCTAGCTTCTATGGTTTAGCCTCTCTGATCTCGTGGTAGATCCACTCTAGTACTACCCATATCATCAATATTAACCAAGCAGGAGTAGGTTATTACCTCCATCGAGAGGGCCCGAACCTGGGTAAAAACATCGTGTCCCTTGTCTCCTGTTACCATCCGCCTAGACGCACGCTCGGGACCCCTACCGAGATCCGCCGGTTTTGACACCGACATTGGTGCTTTCATTGAGAGTTCCTCTGTGTCGTCATCTTTAGGCCCGATGGCTCCTTCGATCATCAACGACGACGTGGTCCAGGATGAGACTTTTCTCCCCGGACAGATCTTCGTATTCGGCGGCTTTGAACTGCGGGCTAATTCACTTGGCCATCTGGAGCAGCTCGAAGCTACGCCCGCCATCAGTCAGATTTGGGAGTTTGAACTACACGGCCGACATCCGCGGAGACTTGATCTTCGACGGATTCGAGCCACAATAAGCGCCGCCGACTGTCTCGATGGGCATGATCTAGCTCGCCGCGGACAAGGCCACGAGGTCGCACGCACCGGCGTCCGCTCCAACCCTTAGCTCGAGCCGACTCCGCCGATCGAGGACAGTGGTTGGACACCGCCTCGGGGGCTGCGATCTCTACGGTGATTGAGCCGAACTCCATCCCTGTCCTTTGCGAAGACCGTGACTCCAAGGTGCCGGACTCCTCTCCGGACTCCGAACCCTCCGCGCCCCTGCCAATCAAATCCAATTGGGCGCCGGCTATGGAGTTCACTGCCATGACATCTTTCAAAGACTCGCCTTTGGTGACATCCTGAATTCACTAAAGTCTCTCTCTTTATCGGAGAGCCTGGCGGACTACGGTCGGGAAGGTTGAGATGCGGACGACGAAGAAATTCAACGCCCACCCACCGCCCACTTTGTAGCCACAGTCGATGATTTAACCGACATGCTCGACTTCCACTCCGAAGACATCGACGGTATGGACGATAATGTAAGGGAGGAGCATGAACCAGCGCCTATAGGGCACCGGAGAACCACCTCATCTCACGATGTATACATGGTGGACACACCTAAAGGAAGCGACGACAAGGAACACGGGACGCTACGAAGGATCGCTCCCTCGAAAAGCAGTCAAAACGGCAACGTAAACGCCGCAACAAGTCCCGCCTCGACCAAGACGGCAGCCACACATACCCAGCCATAGAGCAGGGCGAACCGGTGCACGACAAACATGCTATCGAGCAACCGTCCGAACAAGACAACTTGGATAAACAACCCGTCCCCGGCGAAGATAACAGTCCGGACGATCTCACGCCGGACAAATTGTTGGAGCAGAAGAACCTCCACAAAAGGCTCGTCGCCACTGCGCGTAGCCTGAAAAAGCAGAAGCGTAAGCTCAAAACAGCGGTAGGTGCACTCAGAATCAGATGGAGCAAAGTACTCAACACCGCAGACAAATACGGCGACAGTCGCCGAACAAAGAGCTACCCAAAGAGAAAACTACTGCCCGAATTTGATGAGGAGGCCGTAGAGCCCCCACAATCAAAAAACAAGGAGGCCACCCGGTCGGATGGACGACCCCATGGCAAATAAAGAGCGGCAAACGGCGCCGCACACAAGCCGGCACGCGATCCGCATCAGGATTCGCATCAAAAGGATGGCCCAGTTAGGTCCATCTATGGGCCGAGAAAGCAAGCCCTTCCAAGCAATGCAACACGCCAAATATTCAACATCACGGCACACCCAAATATAGGGGTGCCGCACACCCCCTGTGTTTCACCGATGAGGTGCTGGATCACGAATTCCCAGCGGGATTCAAACCCGTAAACATAGAGGCATACGACGGAACAATGCACTCGAGTCTGGATTGAGGATTACATCCTCCACATACACATGGCTAGAGGAGATGATCCCCACGCCATAAAATACTTACCCCTCAAGCTCAAAGGGCCAGCCCAGCATTGGCTCAAAAGCCTCCCTGAAAATACCATTGGAAGTTGGGAAGAGCTCGAGGATGCTTTTCGAGCAAATTTTCAAGGGACTTATGTCCGCCCTCCGGATGCAGACGATTTAAGTCACATAACTCAGCAACTCGGAGAGTCAGCCCGCAAATTCTGGAACAAGTTCCTCACCCAAAAGAACCAAATATCGACTGTCCGGACGCCGAAGCCTTAGCAGCTTTCAAACACAACGTCCGAGACGAATGGCTCGCCACGCATCTCGGCCAGGAGAAGCCGAGAACAATGGCTGCATTAACAAGCCTCTTGACCCGCTTTTGAGCGGGAGAGGATAGTTGGCTGGCAAGATGCAGTACCAGCGACCCAAGTACATCCGAAGCCAGGGTTGGAAATGGAAAACCTCGACGCAGAAAGGACCAGCGACGGACAAAGGGAAACAGCCCGAAGAGCACGACAGTCAACGCCGGATTCAGAAGCTCCCGGCAGAATCATAAAAAACTGCCCCTCAAGGAAAACAGCGACGAGCTGTCCAACCTAAACAAAATCTTGGACAAAATATGCCAAATCCACAGTACTCCCGGGAAGCCTGCAAACCATACCCACAGAGATTGTTGGGTCTTCAAGCAGTCCGGCAAACTCAATGCCGAACACAAGGGGCTCGATACACCAAGCGAGGACGATGACGTACCCCACCAGCAGAGCACCGGAAAACAATAGAATTTCCCACAAAAAGTCAAAACAGTGAACTCGCTTCAAGTGACAAAAGGGAAAAACAGAGCGGCGCCCATATAAACACGCGCCGCACGGTCTATCCCAGAAGAGTCCCAACGATGGTTGTCAAAACCAATCACCTTCGATCATCAGGACTATTTCGGAAGTATCCGGAACGCAGGATGGACTGCCTTGATATTAGATCCTATAATCGACGGACTCCAATTTACACAAGTCCTAATGGATGGAGGTAGCGATCTAAACCTGTTATATCAGGACACAATCCGCAAAATGGGGATAGACCCAACCAAAATTCTCCATAGCAACACCTCCTTCAAAGGGGTAACGCCAGGCCTATATGCCCATTGTACGGGCTCCCTACTGCTAGAAGTTGTGTTCGGGTCATCCGACAACTTCCGCCGCGAAAGGTTAACCTTCCACATCGCCCCATTCGAAAGTAGCTATCAAGCACTACTGGGACGTGAAGCTTTCGCCCGCTTTAACGCAATACCGCATTATGCATCTCTTACACTTAAAATACCTGGTCCACGCGGCATCATCTCATTAAAAGGGAGTACCAAGCGTCACTCGAGCACGGAAGAACGTGAGAATGCCTTGACAGCCCCACACTAATCCGGCTCCGCTAATCAAAGCACCTGAATAGGTCATTCGAACCCCGGACATGGCTAGACGAGTCCGGCGTAAACAAATAAAGGCCTACTAGCGGCATACCCCCATACAAGGGGCTGCACGCATGTACAACAAGAGACAATAAAGCTCAATTTTGTTCACTTTTTTCGAACCGTACTCTGTTTATTTAATATAAAGTACATTTTTCGCACGATCCTTTTTCTTTTTCAACTAGGTTCTTCTCTTTTACAGATGAACACCGTGCTACACCCGTCCAGGATACGGCACAACGGAGATACAGGCGCAGACGTGCAGTAGGGACCCGTTGCAAGGATTCTTTTCAGATTAAGACCCTGCGTAAACCTTTTCTTGCCTCTTGTTGATACACATCCCCGGCTTCTTGCTATAACCGAGGAGGAGGCTGGCGTTTTGGCATCGGCCGCACCAGAATTTTTGCGTGTACCTGGACACCAGGGGCTTAGGGCATTATTCTGCCTGTTTTAATAAAGACCGAATACCTTAGGGAGTGTTCGGCGTCTCGAGTTAGGCCTAATATGCATCAGCTCCGAATCATGTCTTTGGTCAAATGTTGGGTTTGCCCGGCTCCCATGTTTTGGTACCTTACGTTCCGCTATATCGGCTAAGGTAGCGCTGGGAGAACCACTGCGATTGTGCCCCGGTTGAGCTGGGTTGAGCACCTGATAGAGGCGAGGGTGTCCCGATCTTTCGATGAGATGATAACTATCGATTTGATACCACTTGATAGAGGCGAGGGTGTCCCGTCTTTCGATGAGATGTTGGTTTTCGCTTTGGAGGAAGTCGACTTTGACGATCCGACTACGAACGTGCGAGGACGTCGCGCCTTAGCAATCGCTAAACCAACTCCGAGAGGTTATTGACCACGCCGGAGCACGATCAACCTGACCACGAGGGTCTGTTTCCTGCGAGCAAACGAAGAACAAGCAAGAAACTGAGATTGCAATCTGGATATTGCGAATATAAGATGAAAGCTTTATTGATCAAGGTGGGTTCTGTGGCGCCTTGGTCCAGTCGTTGAACACAAACGGCACGCGGGTTGCAGCTATGGCGAACTTTTGATCTAAACAAAACCCCTGTGTCTAAACGGTGCCCTAAGGGCTGTATATATGGAGGAAGAGGGGAATTTCATGGCCCTTGGTGGAGGGGTCCAAATCAACCCTAACTCTTGTTTCCCCACACATACGGACTCTAAAACAGCCTATACTTAAGTATTTCGAAATTACATGGGCCTGGCCCAATAATAAGGTGACGCAGCACCTAGAATAGCCTATGGACTAATATTATGAAGTGGCATCTTGTATATTTCGTCCAAGGCCTCATGCACTCATTAGGGTGGCTTCAAAGTCCTGGAATCATCACTTGTAACTCCGTTTGTTCTCCTTGCGCATGGCATTATCTCCATGCTTGTTCTTGCTCCAATGTCCATCCTTCTCCAAGCTAGGGCCTTCATTTGTAAGCAAAACAAATGTATCCAATTTAGGCAGCATCATATTCTCATGAACATTAGAATCATTACCAAGAAACGAAAGTACCGATAATTTAATTGGCGTTCGCGAGCTCTAGTAATTGGTCTAGTATATGTAGCAGTAGGGGTTGTGGGTGTAACAATGGTATTGATGTCCTCATCAGCACCTCAGTGGAGAAAGCTAAAACTGACTGTCATGATATAGCGTGAGACTGGTCAACCACTCGATGACCCAGTGGAATGTTTAGAATTCCCCCGCATTGACGAAGGGCCATTTCCCAGTCAGGCACATACGCACCCCGAATTCGGGAAAGCGCGGTGCCCCTAGGGGCTATATAGTAGCCCCACCATCGAACTCCTATGGCTAAGTGAAAGTGATAAAACATTATAGTCCAGTTGCCTAGTTTGCTACGCTATCACCTCCTTTACAGGACCAAGACGTTGGATTAAGTGTGAAAATGTGCCTTTTTGCAAAAAACCCCGCACTATGTGCGTGGGGGCTGAAGCCGAAGACTGCCATCGTTCAGGTTATATACACATATACATCAACGGCCGCACAGGAGGTGTTTTAATACTTGAACGCACAAGTATAAAAAGATCTTATATTATATTGAAACATTGTTTTCACAAATCATACATGTCATTTAAACATAATATCCTTCGAGCATCGCGTCTTTATTAAACGAGCGCCTGCAGACTTCCTCAAAATAGTGCTCGGCGGTACTGCTTCGTCCGAATCTTGGGATGCAACGTCGGTGGCCTTCATCTCTGCCCAGTATGTCTTGACACGGGCAAGAGCCATCCGCGCACCCTCTATGCATGCTGACCGCTTCATTGCATCGATATGCGGCACCGCACCAAGGAACTGTTGCACCAAGCCAAAATAACTCTTCGGCTTGGGGCTTTTCAGCCACAAATGAGTCATGACAGCCTTCATGGCAAGTCTGGACAACCTATTCAGCTCAGCCCATTCGGCCAAAGGACCGGTTAATGAAAGTGGATGCTCCGGACTATGGAACTACGACCAAAAAAGCTCTTCCATTCCGTGATCCTTTTGACCTCGGAAGTGTTCGGCCGCGTCTGCGGCACTCGCCGCCAAGTCCAGATAAGCATCCTCCGCACCCCACAGTCGGTCCAATTGAGCGTACTTAGGATCCGTGAATTTCCTCCGCAGCAGAAAGGGAATTCCAGCCGCAATATCTTCGGCCTGGCGTAGCTCCTCATTCATAGCTCTCATCGCAGAGCGAGTATCCTTGGCCTCGGTGGTGGCCTTTTTCAGGTACTCTTGTTTCGCTCGATCTTCTTTTTCAAGAAGCTCGCAACGGTCAGTAGCATTCTTCAATTTCACGGCCATCTCAGCCATTTCTTTCTTGCTTCGGCAGTGAGCAGCCTGTTCGGCTTTTAGCTCTGCGGCCGCCTTTAAGGCAGCCGCATCACTTTTCCTGGCTTGCTCCTTGGCCCGGGCGAGCTACGCCCGAAGGCTCTCCATAGCAGTGGCACCATCTGCATTAAGCATACATGTTGTAAGGCATGGGCGTCAAGCTCCCTTACCAGGTGTCCGCGGAGAAGTCGCATACCTTGTGACTCGTCAAGCCACTTATTAACAAGCGTGATGTCCGCATCCGCCAAGTCAAGTTGCCGCTTCAGTTCGGCAAATTCATCAGCCCGGCTAGCCACCGGACGCTTCGCCACCTACATAGGAAGAGCACATATTATACCTAGGGTTATGATACTCGGCGCGCCGTCATTTTTGACACCGCACCAAGTCTCAGGGGCTACTATCTATACAGGGCGCATTTTATATGCAAAACTGTCAGAAGGTACATCATTTTGCGTACCTCAAAACCCGTCAGTAAACTTACGACGGCTTCATGCAATCCACTCTCAGGGATGAAATCCTTTCAATCACCATACTCATTAACGTACGGTGATCTTCCGAGATAGACGCTCGCCCGAGCAGATCCTTCAGCTCCTCCGACCGCACACCCGTTGGTGTCGGACTCGTCCGTGGCCTTTTTTCAAGGCGGACATGGAGAGCTTTGAGGGACATACGGCTGCCTTCTTGCCACGCCGATTCGGAGGAGCCCTCGTGACGACACCTCGTGGTCGCCCACCTCGCATAACGGTACGCGGCAGGCGGAGCCGCTTTCGCTCTCCATCATCTCCGGATCAAGATCCTCAAGACGAGCTCACTGTGATGGGCTGAGATCCGAACTACAAGGTAAACTTTCGGTTACCTTCGAAATAAAACAGGATGTCTTTTATTTTATAAACTCCCCTTTACTTACGGCTCATTGGAGGTTGATCTCCTTGGGAAATAGTGCGGCGGGGCATCCCCGCCGCAGACCCTCTGGTGAAGATTTCTTCCCCGCTTGAGGCTTTGGTCTCCGGATCTTCAGAAGCGGTCCTTTTCTCCCCTTGGAGGGAGGGATTCTCGATCCCCCCTTTTCTTGATAGCCTCCTTCATGGAGGAAGTAGCTCCTTGTTCCCCCTTCTCCTTCTTCAAAAGGCACAGCCTCTAGCATCTTGGTTAATACAGGATCCGGCGTGGTCTCAGGGAGGGGGGCGGACACCTGATCAGTTTTGCTTTTGCTATCCACTCCTGTTTAAAGGATAGCTCTTTTAAGGGCAAGTTTATGATAAATACGCGGATAGCATGTCTGGGTACAGGACTACTTACTTGAGTATCCGGGCGATTGTAGCTCAGACCTGCGTCCTCGGTCAAGTCCGGACACATTGCTTGTGATCCGAAGAACAGTTTGTACATCTCCACGGGCGTTGCGCCCATAAAATGTTGAAGAGCTCGTGGTCCCTCCGGATTGAACTCCCACAGGCGGAGGGGGCGACGTTTGCAGGGCAGAATGCGATGAAGCAGCATGACCTGCGCTACTATGACTAGATTGATCTCTCTCTCTCTCTCTAGGAGGTCACGAATACGGCCCTGCAACAAGGGCACGTCCTTGGACAGCCCCCAGTCAAGCCCTTTATTGACCCATGACGCCAGCCGCGGTGGAGGACCCGAGCGAAAGGCAGGTGGCGCCACCCATTTGGTGCCCCGGGGGGCGGTGATATAAAACCACTCCTATTGCCATAAATTGAGCTCCTCTTGAAAGGAACCCTCGGGCCATGGAACGTCCGCATTCTTGCTTATAACAGCCCCTCCGCACTCTGCCTGATGCCCCTTGATCATCTCCGGCTCCACTTTGAAGGTCTTGATCCACAATCCGAAGTGAGGGGTAATGCGGAGGAAGGCTTCACATACGACAATGAACGACGAGATGTGGAGGATGGACTCCGGATCCAAGTCATGGAATTCCAGCCCATAATAAAACATGAGCCCCCTCACAAAGGGGTCCGTCGGGAAGCTTAAACCCCGAAGGAAGTGAGACACGAATACCGCGCTCTCACCAGGCTCGGGAGTGGGAACAACCTGCCCTTGAGCAGGCAGCCTATGCGAAATTTCGCCGGTTAGATACCTGGCGTCTCTCAGCTTTAGCACATCTTCTTCCGTGACGGAGGAAGACATCCACCGGCCGTGCAGGTCGGAGCCGGACATCGTTGAAGGTCCGAAGCGCCTAACTCTGGAGCTTTGGGAGTTGAAACTCGAGGCGAGGGGCGGATTCAATTGAGATTGAAAGAAAGGAGCGGGCCTTGGTCTCGTTATAAAGAGGTTGAATACCAAGAGCCCACCCCGTGACCGTTCGGGACTCGCCTTCGATGGAGGAGGCGTGCCAACGGGCACGACTGGGTTACCCACGCCCGTATTGATGAGGATCCCGAAATAAGGGGGCACGATCTCCGCTTTGACAAGACGTCCCATGGAAACCGCCTCGCTAAACGCGCTGAGGTGGAACAGTAAAAACGATTCGTATAAAGGCCTGGTCGTGGTGTGATGTCACGCCGCGGAATACGTCATCAGATCTGTGCAAAGTTATTCTCTCTACGGTAGTACGTGGAACTTGTTTTGCAGAGCCGGACACAATCCTTGTGTTCAAAATCTTCTATGAAGTATTCAGAGGAGGAACCCGCCTTGCAATGCCGAAGACAATATGCGCGCCGGACTCGTCGTCATTGAAGCCTGGTTCAGGGGCTACTGAGGGAGTCCTGGATTAGGGGGTGTCCGGATAGCCGAACTATCATCGTTGGCCGGACTCCTAGACTATGAAGATACAAGATTGAAGACTTCGTCCCGTGTCCGGATGGGACTTTCCTTGGCGTGGAAGGCAAGCTTAGCGATACGGATATTTAGATCTCCTACCATTGTAACCGACTCTGTGTAACCCTAACCATATCCGGTGTCTATATAAACCGGAGGGTTTTAGTCCGTAGAAAAAACAACAATCATACCATAGGCTAGCTTCTAGGGTTTAGCTTCTCTGATCTCGTGGTAGATCCACTCTTTTACTACCCATATCATCAATATTAATCAAGCATGAGTAGGGTATTACCTCCATCGAGAGGGCCCGAACATGGGTAAAAACATCGTGTCCCTTGTCTCCTGTTACCATCCGCCTAGACGCACAGTTCGGGACCCCCTACCCGAGATCCGCCGGTTTTGACACCGACAAGCACCATCACCTATGTTACCTTTGGAGCGTCGCTCATGTGTTGTAGGTGAGGTGTTGAAGATCGTCTCGTTGTCATCTTCATCTTGATGGAACCATGTGGGGTGTGCATCATCGTCCACCATGGCCATCGTCGTCTCCATTGGAGGTATGGACTCGTCGAGGATAGGCATGTCGTCATGTAGGAGACCTAGCACCAACGAAGAAAGCACACTAGGAGTAGAGGTTAAGTCATTAGAAATCATAGTGGCCTCACATGCCGTGTCAACTACCTCACTCACTAAGTGTTGTGGCTTACTCACTCCCTCAAGGATGCTCTCACTCGTATAGTTGGTGGAGTCACTCAAATGGCGCTCAACCTCACATAGGATGTGTGGCATGCTCTCAAGTGTGTGATTAGTGGTGGTCACACTCATCCTCTCATAGGAAATGCACTCAATGTCATATAGGGTGGAGTCGCTCATCTTACTCATGGGTTGGTGGCTCTCCTCACATGGCAATTGGGTCATCTCATGATATGTGGGTGTCGAGGAGATGTTGGTGCAAATGTCTCCATGCTCAACTCCTATCGTCGCCTTGGTTGAAGGGATAGTCCCATGCTCAACCTTCTTGTCGCCGTCTTGTTGTTGGAGGCCCATATGATGTGGCACCTCGTAGCTCGTCTCCATGACCGAAGGGAATGTCCCATGCTCGGCCATCTTCATTGAGGGGCTTCCGAAGATGGAAGTGTCGCCCTCGCTCGTAGGTGGTCACCTTGTTGTTGAAGGTGTCGATGTAGGCCAACTCACGGGAAGTAGGCGAAGATGTCGTACGTCCAAAGGTGAAGATACCTTGATAGCACTTGGCGAAGATGCCGAAGTGGCTGGTGTAGCCATAGCTCCGTCGTGGTGGTGCTCGTCTCGCGGTCTTCTCTTATGCTCATCAAGCTTGGACTTGACGTGAAGTAGGTCTTGTTCGGACTTGTACGTTTGCGCTTGTTGAGCATCTTCATGATGATGGTGTTGATGTCGCACTTGAGCTCGTAGTAGGTGTCGTTCGTCCTCGTCGTGCACATGGTGCTTAGAGGTGACTTGCCCTTCATGACAATGTGGATCATGAACGTGATGGTGGTCGCCATGGAGATGTGGACGTGGACGACTTGCGCTTGCATCGCTTGGGCGCTCCGAAGACTTGTGGCTTGAACATCGTCGTCTTGAAGATGACGAAGTGGAAGATGACTTGATCACGGCCTGAATCTCCTCCATCCTTGCATCTTGCTCCTCCTTTTGTGCGGAAAGCTTGTTGTCGATGTAGTCCCTTTTCCTTGCTTCGGAGAGATGAATGTCAATGGAGAGGTTCTCGATGCGCTCTTGCAAGGTAGATTGTGCTCCTTGCATTTCGTGTTATAGTCCGAAGATGGACATTTTGGTGATGTAGTTGTTCGCGCCGTCGTTGTTGTCGAAGACCGGAGATGAAATGTCTTGCCTATCCATCACAAGACTCGAGCAAATATGAGTGGGAGAAAGAGAGGAACTTATACCAAATGTACCTTGACCGATGTTGAAAATGGATCAATGATCACTCAATGTGTAACAAGGAAATAGCACAATTGGTACCAATTCCTGTCGGTTTCTCACACCTACACAAGTAAAGCTTTTGGTGTAGTTCGGTGAGGATAGTGGCACAAAAATTTGATGCAAAACGTTAGCAAGAGTCAATAATGTTGAAAGAGATTCACAAATTCGCAAGTGAAACAAGTAGACCAATAGCAATGAATGGCACATCGAAACGCACACACGGATAGATAAATGGGGCCGTGCAACCAAGGAAGGAGCTCAAAATGTGGAATCCACCAAAACGCTCGTGTTGCACAACTCAAGAGAGACGCTAGCACGATTGCTCACTAGGCGGATACGACACTTGTGCACAACCTATAAGATGCAAAATGGATAAACTTTCTATCCCAAGTATGCTATATATGTATGGTTCCCGGTGTTTGATCCAAGATGATCGGATATGACAATCTTATATTGTCGGGGAAGCTGATCCACGAACACCTATGGGACCGGCCGGTGGACCGAGCCCCTTTCGGTTCGGTGGGGGGCGGAGCTCACACGAAGAGCAGATCGAGGCGAAGCACACGAGCAGTTTACCCAGCTTCGGAGCTCTCCGGAGAGATAACACTCCTACTGCTGCATGTCTGAGTGTATTGAGTTCTTGCTTGGGAGCGCTGAGTGCTACAAGACACACCAGCTGCTAACGAGACCTAGCGTGAGTGTTTTCTGTTTTGAACCCCCCTCGCTTGCGCATGGGCCTCCTTTTATATGCTCAAGGGTCTCCGACAGGTGGCAACGTGACAAGGGCAAAATGGAAAAGGAATTGCGGTTGGTACAACTACATGTACAAAGTATCATACCTAACCCCGACGGCAGGGGACAAAGGCATTAAATGCCGCTCACGCCGCCCAAACAAAGGCAAACAGGGACCGTCGAGCGCCACCGCTTGCCACGATGGTAATCTTGTCGGCGTCGCTTGCCACCGCGCTCCGCTGGCCAAGACAGCCTCTTGCCACGCCGCTTGGAAAGATCTCAAGGCGACACGTTGGTGGATGTGCTGGAGCGCAGGTATAGAGCGGTAGTTTGCCGCGGCAAGCGCCTTGCCGCGGTCATTGTCTTGTCGCGTCCGGAAGCTTGTCGCTCATCGGATCTTGCCGGGACGCGTGGCGCGTCGCGGCAAGTTCCTTGAGATGCCTTGGTTGGCCTTCCCGGCAAGCTCCTCTTGTCGGGGCCTTGTCTCCTAGATGCCTTGGGTGGCCTTCCCGGCAAGCCCCTCTTGCCGGGGCCTTGTCTCCTTGGCTTGAATACTTTGTTCTTGAATGGCTCCAAAGGAACCATGATGCGGAGCATCCTACGGTCATCACCATGTCAAGAGTTCGTTTGGCAAGTGACACGTGCAACCTCTACTTCTCATACATAAAGGTGAATCTTCTCCTTTACACGTGTTCACTTGACCCCTTCGAGGATGGTATACTACTTGACACTTCTCCGTGTGCATGCATAAATATTGTAGGAGCTTCACGGATGTCGAGGAGGAGTGCAAGCGCCAAGGAACGACTACACCGTCCATGAGGGAAGCATGGAAGAGAAGGAGGAAGAGAACCTGGCAGCTCGTAACGAGCGGTACTACCACCACTCAAGCGGTACTACCGCTAAGGCCACCCAAGCGGTACTACCGCCCTCCAAGCGGTATTACCGCTCAAGCGTACTACCGCCATGAGCCCGGTACTACCGCCTGCTGTCTTGCAGCCAAGGGCCTTTGGCCTTGTATCCCTCTCCCACTTACCCCTTCGTGGCTTAGACTATAAATAGACCACCTCCACTTCCTTTCTAGGGTTAGCGTTGATTTAGCTCATTAGATAGAGTCATTATCCATACCAGATCTACTCCACGAGAGAGACCGCGGCCCCTCTTCGGAGAAGATCCACTTTGGATTCAAGACCTCCCTTTGCGGAGAAGACCATCATCAAGACCTCCTCACGGAGAAGAACGGCTACCGCTTGTATCGTCCTTTGTTGACCTTGAATCATGTATCTCCTTTGTGTTCTTTGATCTAGCATTTGTGTGACCGATTCCTTGTTGGTTGAGTGTTTTCCTCGCTCCTCCCGTGATTTCCTCGTGTTCTTCCACTCGTTCTTCGTGATTGCCCGTGGATCCGCTCCAACGTGAAAGATCGTCCACGAGGGTTCCGCCCTACATCATCTATGGATCGAGCTTAGGTTGATCACGTTTTTGGAGCCCCTACCCTCTTTTTCTAGCTTGATTTTGTTGATTTCGCCCTAAATCGAAAATCCCCACCAAAAATAGCCCCAATTTTTTGTGATTTGTTAGTTTTGATGATGTTTTGTTGATTTTGATCCGTGGATTTGCTTGGTTTCAAGTGGATCTAGCATTCCCCAAGTTTCCCCATCTTTCCTCCACGAAATCTCTCCAATTTTGACCCGAAATCATCCATTTCCGCCCCAAAATCGCGCCTCTATCCGGATTTGCGAAAAATCCCGACACGAGCGGTACTATCGCCCTTCCAAGCGGTACTACCGCTTAGCACCTCCAAGCGGTACTACCGCCCTTCCAAGCGGCACTACCGCCTCCCAGAGCCAGATTTTGCGAAAAACCCGACACGAGTGGTACTACCGCCCGCTCCAAGCGGTATTACCACTTCGAGCGGTACTACCGCCCTCCCAGCGTACTACCGCCCTAGCCAGTTTCAGCCTTCCGACTTTCACCGTTTCGGCCATAACTAATTCATCCGGAGTCTGATTTTGACGTTCTTTAGCTCGTTTTGAAGCAATTGACATCCCCCTTCCCATAAAAATACTACCATCACCATTTGACTCAATCAAAATTTGTGAACTTTGGCATCTTTGCCTAGGGCTTCCGCCACATCCTCCGCATAACCACCACCGACTTCCGCAACCTAACCAATTTGTTCCCCATAGCATTAGTGGTTGCTTGAGTAGTGATTCGAGTCTCCTAAGGTGTTTCGGCTACTTAGGGACGATTGCTTCTTCATCAACCACCACCACCACTTCCACATAACCTTTCCTACCATACACTTCCGACAACCCAACTTAACCCAATAGTTGATTGAGCTTTTTCGAGTTGTGGCTTGTGTCTCCTAAGGTGTTTCGGCTACTTAGGGACGGCAACTTCAACTCCGACACGTGTATAGCCCATCATTCCACTTCCGCATTGCCAAGTGCAAACCACCACCGCATTCCCGCTACCACCATTTTGACATTTGACGCTTGAGATTTTGAGTTCGCGGTTTTTCCGCTTCCTAAGGTGTTTGACTACTTAGGGACGAGTCTCCATCATCTTGGTATCTACATCAAGAACACCGCCACTCATCATCGCCAAGGACGGTAACCTCCATATCATATTGGTATCGTGGTATCCCTCCTTTGTATATTCCCCTTGCCATTGCATTGTTAACCCCTAGCCTTACTTTTGCGTTACTTGCCTATCGAGACTAGCCATTTGAGTATTGCCGGCAACGTTACTTGTGCACATTAGTGATCTACACCATCCATTGCATACATACCATATCATCTTGGTATCATCATATCATCTTGTGTCACAAGTTTGTTCCCGCATACACACAATTGCTATCTTGGTTTGTGCATTGTGCAAAGTGGCCATAAAAAAAAAGAAGAGAAATAAAGCTTTTAAGCAAAAGAGAGAAAGAGCAAAGAAGCTTGTAAGCAAGTGCCATAGCATGATGAGGACATCAATACCATTGTTACACCCACAGCCCCTACTGCTACATATACTGGACCAATTACTAGAGCTCGCGCACGCCAATTAAATTATCAGGTACTTTCGTTTTTTGGTAATGATTCTAATGTTCATGAGAATATGATGCTGCCTAAATTGGATACATTTGTTTTGCTTACAAATGAAGGCCCTAGCTTGGAGAAGGATGGACATTGAGCAACAACAAGCATGGAGATAATGCCATGCAAGGGGAACAAGAACGGAGTTACAAGTGATGATTTCAGGACTTTGAAGCCACCATAATGGATGCATGAAGCCTTGGACGAAATATACAAGATGCTACTTCATAAATGTCGTCCCGAGGCTATTCTAGGTGCTGCGTCACCTTATTAGTGGGCCAGGCCCATGTAATTTCGAAATACTTAAGTATAGGCTGTTTTTAGAGTCCGTATGTGTGGGGAAACAAGAGTTAGGGTTGATTTCGGACCCCTCCACCAAGGGCCACGAAATTCCCCCCCTCTTCCTCCATATATACAGCCCTTAGGGCACCGTTTAGACCTTGGGTTTTGTTTAGATTAAAAGTTCGCCATAGCTGCAACTTCACAGCGTGCCGCTTGTGTTCAACGACTGCACAAAGCGCCACGTAACCCCACCTCGATCAATAAAGCTTTCATCTTATATTCGCAATATCCAGATTGCAATCTCAGTTTCTTGCTTGTTCTTCGCTTGCTCGCAGGAAACAGGCCCTCGTGGTCAGGTTGATCGTGCTCGGCGTGGTCAATAACCCTCGGAAGTTGGTTTAGCGATTGCTAAATGCCGACGTCTCGACGCTTCGTAGTCGGATCGTCAAGGTCGACTCCCACAGAAACGATAGCCACCATCTCATCGAAACATCGGGACACCTTTGCCTCTATCATAGCATCATACCACATTGCATATAAGATTATCATATCCGATCATCTTGGATCATCTTGAGAGAAACACCGGGAACCATACATACATAGCATACTTGGGATAGAAGTTTATCCATTTTGCATCTTATAGGTTGTGCACAAGTGTCGTATCCGCCTATTGAGCAATCGTGCTAGCGTCTCTCTTGAGTTGTGCAACACGAGTTTTCCGTGGATTCCACATTTTGTGCTCATTCCTTGGTTGCACGACCCCATTTATCTATCCGTGTGTGTTTCCGTGTGCCATTCTTTGCTATTGGTCCATTTGTTTCACTTGCGAATTTGTGAATCTCTTTCAACATTATTGACTCTTGCTAACATTTTGCATTAAATTTTTGTGCCACTATCCTCACCGAGCTCCTCCATAAGCTTTACTTGTGTAGGTGTGAGAACCGACAAGGATTGGTACCAATAGTGCTATTTCATTGTCCGCATTTGAGTGAACTTGATTCATTGTCAATATCGGTCAAGGTACATTGGTATAAGTTCTTCTCTTTCTCCCACTCATATTTGCTCGAGTCTTGTGATGGATAGGCAAGGCATTTCATCTCCGGTCTTCGACAACAACGACGGCGTGAACAACTACATCACCAAAGCGTCTCTTCGATCTACAACGACAAGTGCAAAGCACACAATCAAGATTGCGAGAGCGCGCGAGAACATCTCCATCGACATTCATCACTCCGAAGCAAGGAGAAGGGACTACTTCGATAAGAAGCTTGCCGCACATAAAGAGGAGCAAGATGCAAGGATGGAGGAGATTCGGCCTTGATCAAGTCTTCTTCCCTTCGTCATCTTCAAGGCGGCGACGCTCAAGCCACAAGTCTTGGGCGCCCAAGCGATGCGAAGCGCAAATCGCCCTCGCCCACATCTACATGGCGACCACCATCACATTCGTGATCAACATCGCCATGAAGGGCAAGTCACCTCAAGCATCATGTGCACGACGACGATTTAACGACATCTACTACGAGCTCAAGCACGACAACGACATCATCATCATGAAGATGCTCCACAAGCGCAAATGCACGAGTCCCAACAAGCCCTACTTCATGCCAAGTCGAAGCTTCATAAGCACAAGAGAAGACCGCGAGACGACCGCCACCAAGACGGCGCTATGGCTACATCAACCACTTCGGCATCTTCGCCAAGTGTTCTCAAGGCATCTTCGCCTTTGGACGTACGGCATCTTCGCCTACTTCCCACGTGTACGCCACATCGACTTCATCAAGTCCAAGGCGACCACCCACGAAGCGAGGGCGACACTTCCATCTTCGAAGCCCTCAAGGAAGATGGCCGAGCATGGGAAACTCCCTTCGTCATGGAGACGAGCTATGAGGTGCCACATCATATGGGCCTCCAACACCAAGACGGTGACAAGACGGTCGAGCAAGGGCCATCCCCTTCGACCACGGCGACGAGCGCGAACCTCTTCAACAACATGAAGACGACGCCCACATTGGACTCATACTCCGAGTCAAGCTACGCGACACAAGATGGAGACATTTGCACCTACATCTCTCCGCACACACATATGTCGAGATGCCCCAGCTGCCATGTGAGGAGAGCCACCACCCCATGAGTGACATGAGTGACTCCACCATACGTGACATTGAGAGCATTTCCTATGAGAGGATGAGTGTGACCACCACTAGCCCCACACATGAGAGCATGCCACACATCCTATGTGAGGTTGAGCGCCATTTGAGTGACTCCACCCACCATACGAGTGAGAGCATCCTTGAGGGAGTAAGTGAGCCACAACACTTAGTGAGTGAGGTAGTTGACACGACACATGAGGCCACTATGATTTCTAACGACTTAACCTCTACTCCTAGTGTGTTTTCTTCTTTGGTGCTAGGTCTCCTACATGACGACATGCCTATCCTCGACGAGTCCATCCCTACATTGGAGACGACGATGGCCATGGTGGACGATGATACACCCCCCACATGGTTCCATCAAGATGAAGATGACAACGAATGGATCGTTGACACCTCACCTACAACACATGAGCGATGCTCCAAAGGTAACATAGGTGATGGTACTTCTCTTGTCCCACTAGTGGACAATCTTGACATTGATTGCTCCCATGATGTCGACACACCTATTACCATGCTTCATGCTAGTGAAACTTCTTCATGCCTTGACTTACCTATTTATGATGATTATGATGATGAGCATGTTGAGTTGCCTAGTTGTGATGCTATGCTTCATAGGATATCATGTGCAAATTCTATTGGTCACATTATGTTTGATAATCCATTGACCTTGTCATATGCTATGAGTGAGATCTCCCATATTGCCTCATTTCAATCTCAACATAGTAACTATGCATGCGCCATTAAAATCAATCCCATTTGCACTTATGGCATAGATGACGAGATGATGGTCATTGGCCTTTGCTTCTCTTGTGATGATATTGCCATGCTTCCTTTACATGATTTATGCAATTCATCTAATATTCCATGCCATGATCACATTGTTCCAAATATGCGTTGTTTTGGATGTTGTCAATATTCTCCATGTGATGTTGCTACTCATGCTCATGAGGAGACCCCCATAGTTTCCTCATACATATTTGGAGATTTTGATTCATCCCATACTTTGCATCATTCACATAATTGCTTGCACCACATGCATTCCATGAATAACAATGCTCAAGATAATTCTCATGATGCATTACACAATTTGAGTCTCCATTATGCTATACATAACAACAAACCTATCATGATGGATGACATGTTTCTATATCACGCATCTCATTTATTTGAGCATTGGATATTTTGTGCTAACCGACACACGCATGTGCGCATCATGATGGATGATGTGTACATATACCATGCACACACAATTTTTCCTTTGTTTTTGTTTTGTGTAGGTACTCACGTATACTCGTCAACTTCTCAATCCCAAGAATTGACGAAACGAGCTCTTGAGAGCAACGATGACTTGGGATCACGTGGACTTTCATTCCCACCATTCCTTTTGCGGAAGGACTACGCGCATCTCTTCTACTTGGCTCTCACGCGGCTATGGGCTATTTACCACTTGCCACCTTATGCTCATTTTACCGTGTTCACTTTGCATGTTATGCTTGCTCCTATGCCTTTGCCATGCACTTGTGACCCTTGCTTGCATCTACCCATGATTCACCATTATGCTACTCCTATGTGTATTTGCATGCTTGGTGGAGATCCTAGTAGCTATTGTCATGATTTCTTTGTGCCCCATGCAATTGATGCTTGTTGTGTTGGGAGAGTCATGATGATCCATTGCTATTTACATATGGCCTCTCGCCAATACATTGATGATATTTTGCTCATATCTTGCCTTCATGCTTGTGACATGTCATGTGAAGTATTCATGCACACTATTTGCACCCATGACATGATTGCCTTGATTCCTTCTAGTACGCTGCATCTTCGCACTACTAGCTTGCTTCACTTGATTGATATGATTGCTTCCTATGTTGCATCACCCATGTTCCACTATTACTTGCTTTCTTGGGTTGATGACATATATGTTCATGCCTCTCACATGATATATCTTGATCATTGTCTCTTGTGTCCATTAGTTGCCTCTTTCATATGTATTGAGTGCAACCATACTATGCTTATTGATCTTGGAGACTTTGACATATTACTTGTGATGCATGCTTGTTTGATTGAGCCTATTGCATTTGGTTGTTCTTGCATCATATGCCTCCATACTATGACACGCTCCTTGAACTTTCTTATGATGAGCATGATGCATACACTTGTTGGGTATCTTACCACACGAATGATAGGTTTTGCACTTCCGCTAACCTCATTTGTTTTTCCGAGTGTTTGTCATGTTCTTTCATTTTGAAGGATTCACAAGGCGGTGCCGTTATCGACATATTGAATATGTGAAGACATACATGATGTACGACTCAACATCTTTGGGAACTTTCTTGAGGTGAACTCCTTCCCTTTAAGCCATCCTCAAATCGCATATTGATGGGCCATTCTTTCATTGTTGTTTCCTTCTTGTTGTCTACATGATACATCTCATGAACGGAGGATCGACATTGAGATTGGCTCTGTGGACCTTCACATTGAGGAGCGCCGGACTTATTGGATGCACCTTCGGTTTTCCACTCTTGCCACAACATCGAGCATTGGTATACCAACACCTCCATATTTGTTGATTGTGCTCATACTCATGCTCGATGGACATATCATTCTCACCACAAGTTTGCACCCTACGCATGGATTGACACACATTATGATTGCCTTGTTGCATCTTGTATTCCCATGTCATCCATGCTATATGAGCTTGTTCACTTCCTTAGCAAATTTGTTGTGATCTTTCTTGATGGCATATTCATACATCATGATCATATTGCCCATCATCAATTGCATGATAACATACACATGTTGCGCATCCATTGCCATATTCATGCTATTGATAAACCGTCTCACTATGACATCATTTTGCACCGTGGTTGCATTCATCATATTCACAACACATTTGTGTGCACAATGATTGCATTTCCTCCCATGAATGCTTTGCATCTCATTCTAGATCATCTTGATAACCTTCATGCGCTTTGTCACGACCAATCTTGCCGCACGGACTCATTCTTACATGATGGACACTTTGTGTGCCCTAACCATTGTATTTCCGAGTGTTGCTTGTGTTTGCTCTTTTTGCATGTCTATCACTCCGACGACACCTTGGACTACTTGGATTGCGCCATGTCTTCAACTTCATCCAACTACAAGTCCGTCTACGACAACCGTTTCCATGGTGATGAGGATAACGATCCGAGGTCGGATCTTTCCCAAGGGAGGGGAGATGATGCGGAGCATCCTACGGTCATCACCATGTCAAGAGTTCGTTTGGCAAGTGACACGTGCAACCTCTACTTCTCATACATAAAGGTGAATCTTCTCCTTTACACGTGTTCACTTGACCCCTTCGAGGATGGTATACTACTTGACACTTCTCCCGTGTGCATGCATAAATATTGTAGGAGCTTCACGGATGTCGAGGAGGAGTGCAAGCGCCAAGGAACGACTACACCGTCATGAGGGAAGCATGGAAGAGAAGGAGGAAGAGAACCTGGCGCTCGAACGAGCGGTACTACCGCCCACTCCAAGCGGTACTACCGCTAAAGGCCAGCCAAGCGGCACTACCACCCTCCAAGCGGTACTACCGCTCAAGCGGTACTACCGCCATGAGCCCGGTACTACCGCCTGCTGTCAGCAGCAGCCAGGCCTTTGGCCTTGTATCCCTCTCCCACTTACCCCTTCGTGGCTTAGACTATAAATAGACCACCTCCACTTCCTTTCTAGGGTTAGCGTTGATTTAGCTCATTAGATAGAGTCATTATCCATACCGGATCTACTCCACGAGAGAGACCGCGCCCCTCTTCGGAGAAGATCCACTTTGGATTCAAGACCTCCCTTTGCGGAGAAGACCATCATCAAGACCTCCTCACGGAGAAGAACGGCTACCGTTTGTATCGTCCTTTGTTGACCTTGAATCATGTATCTCCCTTTGTGTTCTTTGATCTAGCATTTGTGCGACCGATTCCTTGTTGGTTGAGTGTTTTCCCTCGTTCCTCCCCGTGATTTCCTCGTGTTCTTCCGCTCGTTCTTCGTGATTGCCCCGTAGGATCCGCTCCAACGTGAAAGATCGTCCACGTAGGGTTCCGCCCTACATCAAACCACGGAGGACCTTGGCGGTCACCCGGCAAGCCTTGCCGCGGGGTGCTGCAACTGCCCGTGCACAAGTTCGGGATACTAGGGTACCCCTACTCTAGTACACCGACATATATGCAATGGGGTATGATGCTATGGCACTTGCTTACAAGCTTCTTTGCTCTCTTTCTTTTGCTTAAAAGCTTATTCTTTTTTTTGTATGGCCAATTTGCACAATGCACAAACCAAGATAGCAATTGTGTATATGCGGGAACAATCTTGTGACACAAGAGATGATATGATGATACCAATATGATATGGTATGTATGCAATGGAAGGGTGGATCACTAATGTGCACAAGTAACATTGCCGGCAATACTCAAATGGCTAGTCTCGATAGGCTTGTGACGCAAAATGGGCTAGGGGTTATCAATGCAATTGCAAGGAGAATATACAATGGTGTCGTCGAGGTTACCATCCTTTGCGATGATTAGTGGCGGTGTTCTTGATGTAGATACCAAGATGATGGAGACTCGTCCCTAAGTAGCCGAAACACCTTAGGAAACGGAAAAACCGCGAACTCAAAATATCAAATGACAAATGTCAAATGGTGGTAGCGGAAAGCGGTGGTGTTGCACTTGGCAATGCGTAAGTGGAGGTTATGGTGGTGGATATACACGGTGTCGGAGTTGGAGGTCACCGTCCCTAAGTAGCCGAAACACCTTAGGAGACACAACTCACAACTCAAACAAAATTGGGTTAAGTTGGGATGGTGGAAGTGTATGGTGGGTAAGCCTATGTGGAAATGGTGGTGGTGGTTGATGAAGAAGCAACCATCCCTAAGCAGCCTAAACACCTTAGGAGACTCAAGTCACCACTCAAACAATCACAAATGCTAAATGGAGCAAAATGGGTTAGGTTGCGGAAGGCTATGGTGGTTTTGCGGATGATATGGTGGAAGGCCTAGGCAAAGATACCAAAATGTCAAAAATTTGATGGAATGAAATGGTGTTGGAGCCTATCTAGGTGGATGGGGGATGTCAATAGCTACTCAACGAGCTAAAGAACATGAAAAACAGACTCCGGATGTGGAAGTTATGGACAAAATGGTGAACTGCACGCGGCTGACCTGGGGGGTCGTGCGCACGGTGGTAGGAACCCGTGGGCACGGGGTCCCGTGCGCACGGTACATGTACTGGGGACACGGGGTGTTCTAGGACACGCGGGTTTGGCGGATTTCTTCCCGATCTAGGCTCCAAATGGGTGGATCTCGTTGTTGGGGTTTGGTTGGGGGGAAGGGGGTGGTATGGGAGGGTAGGAGGTCGAAGGGACAGCGGTAACGCACTGGAAGGGCCGTGCGCACGGTGTCAGTCTGGCCCGTGTGCACAGGGTCCCGATGGCCCGTGTGCACCGGGTGCTCTGAGAGTGGACGAACTGCTCCCGATCCGTGGGTAATCTCGAAATTGGGGTCAAAATCGAAGGATGGAAGGTAGGGGAAGGTGGAGGAAAGCTAGATCCACTTGAAACCAAGCAAATCCATGGATCAAATACAACAAAATCTCATCAAAGCAACAAATCACAAAAAAAAATGGGGCTGTTTTTGGTGGGGAATTTTCGAATTTAGGACAAAAACAACAAAATCAAGCTAGAAAACACGGGGTAGGGGCTCCAAAAACGTGATCAACGTGGCTCATGATACCATATGATGTAAGGTGGAACCCTATGGGGTTGATCTTTCACGTTTGGAGAGGATCCCTACGAGGAACACGAAGAACGAGCGGGAGAGCACGAGGGAAATCACGAGGAAAACACAAGAGAATCACTCAAACCAACAAGATTCGATTACACATGCGCTAGATCGATGAACACAAAGAGAGATACACGATCCACGATCAACAAAGGACGATACAAGAGGTAACCGGGTTCTTCTCCGTGAGGAGGTCTTGATGGGGGGCACCCATGAGGGGGTCTTGAGGTTGGTCACTCCAAGAGGAGGTCTTGATCTCCTAGTGGAGTGGATCCATGGAGCAAAGCTCACCTATGTCTATCATGTCCTTTGCTAACCCTAAACATAGCCCTAGGTGCGGTTTATATAGTCTTGGGGTCGAAGTAGATGAAGAGGGGCTCGGATTGGGGATCACAGCCGTCCATCCTGATGAGCCCCGTGCGCACGGGGTAAGTTGGGCCCGTGCGCACGGGGGTCCCGTGGGCACGGTACAGGCCCGTGCGCACGGGGTGCTCCAGCACCAACTCTCTGAGTAGTCCGTGCGCACGGCGTCTTCGAGGCCCGTGGGCACGGGGTCGCCTGGGAGGTGCAGAGTTGATCTTGTTTCACTCCTTCTTCCTCCTTGTGGCCTTCTGGTCCTTCTCCAACTCCTTTGGGGTGTCCCTCACCATCTTGTGGTCGTCGGTCTTCGTATCTAAGGACACATAGAGCACTTTGGTGAGGTAGCAAGCAAGTCCAATTGATATTCATGATATTCTTGAAGAAGAGCGGGTTCACCTTAATTCCAATGGCGTACGTTCGAGGTCTCGTCATATGTCCTCTTGGGGTTTGGAGAGTAGTCGGAGTGTACATGGGGATGAACGAGGGATGCTCCGCATCACTACGACTCCATGAGTGAAGGAGAAATGGAAGCTCTTGAGCAAGTGGCCATACACCGACAAGTGAACAATGAAGATGAGGATGATCAAGTCTTTTGCGGCGAAGATTCAAGTCCCGCTCTTGTTGTCTCCAAGGTCTTGACTCTCCAACATCAACAAGATGAAGATCAAAGATGCCATATCTTCCACACAAAGGCCGGCATCAATGGACGTTCCGTCAAGGTCATCATCGATGGAGGTAGTTGCCACAACTTAGCAAGTGAAGAACTATGCTCCAAGCTCCAATTGGTCAAGATGAAGCACCCTCACCCCTACAAGGTTCAATGGCTAAATGACACCGGCACCATACAAGTCGAGCATAGAGTACAAGTCTCTTTCTAGATCGGCGCCTATGAAGACACTTTGGAGTGTGATGTCCTTCCGATGACCGTGTGCCACCTCCTTCTTGGACGGCCATGGCAATTTGACTGAGGTGTCATCCACAATGGGCGTACAAATCACTATAGCTTCAAGATGAAAGGGAAAGAGTTTGTGCTACGTCCTATGTCTCCAAGCCAAGTGCCCGTCGACAAGCAAGCCACCCATCATGGAGAGAATAGTGTGATGAGGACATCAATACCATTGTTACACCCACAGCCCCTGCTGCTATACATACTGGACCAACTACTAGAGCTCGCGCACGCCAATTGAATTATCAGGTACTTTCGTTTCTTGGTAACGATTCCAATGTTCGTGAGAATATGATGTTGCCTAAATTGGATACATTTGTTTTGCTTACAAATGAAGGGCCTACCATGGACAAGAAAGATGAACCTTGGAGCAAGTTCAAGCATGGAGATGTTGGCATGCGCAAGGGGAACAAGAACGGAGTTACAAGTGATGATTCCAGGACTTTGAAGCCACCCTAATGAGTGCATGAGGCCTTGGACGAAATATACAAGATGCCACTTCATAATATTCGTCCATAGGCTATTCTAGGTGCTGCGTCACCTTATTATTGGGCCAGGCCCATGTAATTTCGAAATACTTAAGTATAGGCTGTTTTAGAGTCCGTATGTGTGGGGAAACAAGAGTTAGGGTTGGTTTCGACCCCTCCCTCAAGGGCCACGAAATTCCTCCTCTTCCTCCATATATACAGCCCTTAGGGCGTCGCTTAGACTTTGGGTTTTGTTTAGATCAAAAGTTCGCCATAGCAGCAACTTCACGTGCCGCTTGTGTTCAACGACTGACCAAGGCGTCACGTAACCCCACCTTCATTAATAAAGCTTTCCTCTTATATTCGCAATATCCAGATTGCAATCTTAGTTTCTTGCTTGTTCTTCGCTTCTCGCAGGAAACAGGCCCTCGTGGTCAGGTTGATCGTGCTCCGGCGTGGTCAATAACCCTCGGAAGTTGGTTTAGCGATTGCTAAGGCGCGACGTCTCGCACGTACGTAGTCGGATCGTCAAGGTCGACTCCCATAGAAGCGATAGCCACCATCTCATCGAAACATCGGGACACCTTCGCCTCTATCAAGTGGTATCAGATTTTTAGGTTGCTCGGTGAGATTTTACAGTTTTTCATAGATTAGATCGAGTCTGTTCTTCATACCTAAAGTCCACGAAAAAGCCACAAAAAAAATTAGGGTTAGTTCATCATATCCGAACCAATCTGAGCCTTTGCATAATCTTTTTAGGGTTTTGCTTTGTTGAATTTGCGGTTGCATCGTCGTGTCTAGTTGTTGGTCTTAGCGTCTAGTCTTTTAGAGTTTCGAGTTCTGGTCATAAGTTGTCACGCCGCCACCGCACCATCATCATCGCCCCTGCCACATACCACCAGCGCTCCGAATCCGTATCCATAGACCACCACCAATCCGTGTCCATATACCACCACCGATCCATATCCATATACTACCACCGCTACCACCACCGCTGCCATATACCACCACCATATATCCACCACCAATCCGAGTTCCTTGCATATTAGGTTTGTTTTCGAGATCCATCTAGTTTCCGATTTGTGTTTTCCTTGCCGGAGTAGGTTTCGGAAAAAAAAATTTGGAAACCACCCTCGGTTTAGGCCCAAAATTTTCCGAAAACGCACTTGTCAAAAAAATTTCTGGCTATCCTATATTTAGGTGTTTATAAGCGTATTGAGACAGTCGCCGTTATAAAAAGTTTTTTTGACCCGTTTCCAGTTTTTGGGTTCGGGCAGTCGAAAAAAAAAATTTGGTCAAAAAAATTTCGTGCCCATCCTGTCAGTTTGACCTCGGAAGAGTTTTGAGACACTCGCCATTATAGTGATTTTTCGCAAAAAAAAGAGCAGCGCAAAAAAAGCAGCGCAAAAAAAAGAGCGAAGAAAAAATCCAGAGTGTGCTTTTCCCTTGTTTACGTGCAGCGCCGTGATTTTGTTAGTGTTCTAGGCTCGCGTCTGTAGAACGGTCTAGCCTAGGACCAGCATAGTACCATCGTTGAGCGTTTATTCAACTTTGCATCTCTGAATTGATTATTGCTGACCCTTTTTGCTACCATATTATAAGCCTTCCGAGCTCCACATACATCTACATCGTGCGCTTGACTCTCCCCGTAATCGCTCTATCCAAGCTTTGAGAGTTTTGACTACATCGGTTGCCGATCACCGCCTGCTGCTGGGTAAGAACTGGTAAGAAATTGAGATTTGCTTGACGGATTTGTGACTGTCCACCACACCACCACCACCACTTCCTAGTAGTCTGTCGAATCATATTCTTGTGTGTTTCTATTGCTGCTAACCATGGCAGGATCACAAGCCGACGAGACTGACTGGGAGAACAAACAAAGCGCTTCATGATAAGTTTCAACAAATGATGAGTGGGCAGGTGGAAGATGTGCTAAATAGATTTGAAGAGGCCATGGAGAAGATAGATGGCATTGAGAAGGCGTCAAACAAAGCTCGATAACAGGTTTAATGAATTGCTCGCGTCTACCACCACCACCACCGGCTGCACCGACGACGCACCTCTACAACAACAACAACGACTACCTCCACGTCGCTGGCAGCCCTTCGCCGAAGCGAGCCGTGTCCCTCTTCAGCCTGGCCAAGCTGGTGCTGCTGTTGATACTTCTGTGGCTCCTGCTGCTGATGTGGAGGAGGATGATTATGTGAGAGATTACGAGGATGAGGTTGATCAACATCAGAACTACGTGCAACCACCAGCACCACAACCACCAGGTCGTCCACATGCAAATAATGGCAATGTTCGGGCTCCCCTTCAGGTACGAGATCATGACCATCTCCCTAAACTGAAATTGAATATTCCACCATTTGAGGGTAGATATGTTCCTGATATATATCTTACTTGGGAGTTAGAAACTGAACAACGATTTACATGTTTACAATATCCTGAGGAGAGACGTGTTCCTGCTGCTGTTTGTGCTTTCACTAGCTTTGCATGTGTTTGGTGGTCTCGAGCATTGTAGATTATATCCTGTTCCAGCTACTTGGGCTGCTTTGAAAACTGCTATGCGTATCGTTGGGTTCCACCATATTATCAGCGTGAATTACTTCAAAAATTGCAGCGCTTAAGACAAGGAAAAATTCGTAGAAGAATATTATCGAATTACAAACCGGCTTGATTAGATGTGGTATTGTTGAGGAGAATGAAGCTATGCTTGCACGTTTTACGGGTGGATTAAATAGAGAGATTCAGACCATTCTAGACTACAAGGATTATAATAATATCACTCGATTATTCCATCTTGCTTGTAAAGCTGAACGTGAAGTGCAGGATCGACAGCGTTGGCGCGAACTAACTTTTCTCGCAGGTCGACCTTCATCATGGACACCACGTGCATCATCTACTTCCACACGCTCTACTACACCGGCACCTTCGCCGGCTGCCACCTCCAACCGTGATACAAGAAAGCAGGCACAACCACCACTATCCGCCAAGAGCACACCGCTTGGGCCTACACAGAGCTCTTCTTCTTCCATGGCGCCAACAGGCACACAAGTGATATTATTTGTCGTCGTTGTAAGGGAAGAGGACATTTTATGAGAGAATGCCAATCTCAGCGTGTGATGATTGCTACTAAGGATGGTGGGTATGAGTCCGCTAGTGACTATGATGAAGAGACTTTGGCTCTTATTACACATGAAGAACACGGTGGAGATGATTCTGATCATGAGACGCAATACATGGCTGTCAAGATGCTTTGTGTATGAATGTTTAGTTGCTCAACGTGTTTTGAGTGTGCAGGTTACACAAGCTGAGCAAAATCAGAGGCATAACTTGTTCCATACAAAGGAGTTGTGAAGGAACGCTCTATTCAAGGTCATCATAGATGGAGGGAGCTCCAACAACTTGGCTAGCATGGATATGGTGGAGAAGCTTTCTCTCACCACAAGACCACATCCACATCCTTACTACATCCAATGGTTCAACAACAGCGGCAAGGTTAAGGTAACACGTCTGTTCGTGTGTATTTTAGTATCTCTACATATGCTGATTATGTTGATTGTGATGTGGTACCTATGCAAGCATGTTCCTTATTACTTGGTAGACCTTGGCAATTTGATAAAAATTCTGTACACCATGGTAGAAACAATCGGTATACTCTTGTTCACAAGGATAAAAATATTACTTCGCTTCCTATGACTCTGATTCCATTTTGAAAGATGATATTAATAGAGCTAATAAAGCAAAACAGAGAAAAATAAGAGTGAAAATCAGATTGTGGCAAAAGAATTTGAGCACCAAATGAAGCCTAATAATAAACCATCTAATGTTGCTTCTGAAATTAAACTGAAAAGTGCATGTTTATTTGCCACCAAATCTGATACTGATGAGCTAGATTCTAGCAAATCTGTTTGCTATGCTTTTGTGTGCAAAGAGGCATTATTTTCATTCGAGGACGTGCCTTCCTCTTTGCCCCCTCGCTGTCACTAACATTTTGCAGAGTCCGCCGACGCCTTCCCACAAGACGTGCCACCGGATTACCACCTATTCGAGGGATTGAGCATCAAATTGACTTAATTCCCGGTGCATCGCTACCCAACCGCGCACCATACCGCACCAATCCAGAGGAGACGAAGGAGATTATGCGTCAAGTACAGAGCTGCTCGACAAAGGTTATATACGCGAATCTCTTAGTCCTTGTGATGTTCCTATTATACTAGTGCCTAAAAAGGATGGTACGTCGGCGTATGTGTGTTGATTGTAGAGGCATTAATAATATTACTATTCGTTATCGCCATCCTATTCCTAGGCTAGATGATATGCTTGATGAATTGAGTGGCTCTACAATATTCTCCAAAGTTGATTTATGAGTGGATACCATCAAATTCGTATGAAATTGGGAGATGAATGGAAAACAGCATTTAAAACTAAGTTTGGATTATATGAGTGGTTAGTCATGCCTTTTGGGTTAACTAATCAACCTAGTACTTTCATGAGATTAATGGACGAAGTTTTACGTGCTTTCATGGGACGATTTGTGGTAGTTTACTTTGATGATATACTGATTTATAGCAAATCTTTGGAAGAACATTTGGAACATTTACGTGATGTTTTTAATGCTCTACGTGATGCACGTTTGTTTGGTAACCTTGGGAAGTGCACCTTTTGCACCGAATCGAGTATCTTTTCTTGGCTATGTTGTTACTCCACAGGAATTGAAATTGATAAAGCCAAGATTGAAGCTATTGAGAGTTGGCCGCAGCCCAAAACGGTCACACAAGTGAGGAGTTTTCTTGGACTCGCTGGTTTCTATAGGCGTTTTGTGAGAGACTTTAGCACCATTGCTGCACCTCTCAATGAGCTTACAAAGAAGGATGTGCCTTTTGTTTGGGGTACCGCACAGAAGAAGCCTTCACGGTATTGAAAGATAAGTTGACACATGCTCCTTTACTCCAACTTCCTGACTTTAATAAGACTTTTGAGCTTGAATGTGATGCTAGTGGAATTGGATTAGGAGGTGTGTTATTACAAGATGGCAAACCTGTTGCATACTTTTCTGAAAAATTGAGTGGGCCTAGTCTGAACTATTCTACTTATGACAAAGAATTATATGCTCTTGTTCGGACTTTCGAGACATGGCAACATTATTTATGGCCCAAAGAATTTGTTATACATTCTGATCATGAATCTTTGAAACATATTAAAAGTCAAGCTAAACTGAATCGTAGACATGCTAAATGGGTTGAATTCATTGAGACTTTCCTTATGTCATTAAACACAAGAAGGGTAAAGAAAATGTTATTGCTTGATGCTTTGTCTCGTCGCTATACTATGCTTTCACAACTTGACTTCAAAATATTTGGTTTGGAGACCATCAAAGATCAATATGTGCATGATGCTGATTTTAAAGATGTAATGCAGAATTGTAAAGAAGGAAGAACATGGAACAAGTTCGTTATTAATGATGGTTTTGTGTTCCGTGCTAACAAGCTATGCATTCCTGCTAGCTCTGTTCGTCTTTTGTTGTTGCAGGAGGCGATGGAGGAGGATTAATGGGACACTTTGGCGCCAAGAAGACGGAGGATATACTTGCTACACATTTCTTTTGGCCAAAGATGAGACGGGATGTTGAGCGCTTTGTTGCTCGCTGCACTACATGTCAAAAAGCTAAGTCACGACTCAATCCTCATGGTTTATATATGCCTTTGCTCGTGCCTAGTGTTCCTTGGGAGGATATATCTATGGACTTTGTTTTAGGTTTACCTCGAACAAAGAAGGGAGTGATAGCATATTTGTTGTCGTGGATAGATTCTCTAAAATGGCACACTTTATACCATGTCATAAAAGCGATGATGTTTAAATGTTGCTGATTTGTTCTTTCGTGAAATTATTCGCTTGCATGGTGTGCCAAATACTATTGTTTGAGATCGTGATACTAAATTTCTTAGCCACTTTTGGAGATGTTTATGGGCTAAGTTGGGGACTAAACTGCTTTTAGTACTACTTGTCACCCCAAACCGATGGATAAACTGAAGTAGTCAATAGAACATTGTCTACTATGCTTAGGGCTGTTTTGAAGAATAATAAGAAAATGTGGGAAGAATGCTTGCCTCATATTGAATTTGCTTATAATCGCTCATTGCATTCTACTACTAAGATGTGCCCTTTTGAAATTGTGTATGGCTTCCTACCTTGTGCACCTATTGATTTGTTGCCTCTTCCATCTTCGTAGAAGGTTAATTTTGATGCTAAAGAACGTGCTGAATTGATTTTAAAAATGCATGAGTTAACTAAGGAAAACATTGAGCGATGAATGCTAAATATAAACTTGTTTGGAGATAAGGGTAGAAAACATGTTGTCTTTGCACCGGAGATCTTGTTTGGTTACATTTGCGTAAGGATAGGTTTCCTAATTTGCGCAAATCAAAGCTAATGCCACGTCTTGATGGTCCATTTAAGGTGTTAGAGAAAATAAATGATAATGCATATAAACTTGAGCTGCCCGCAGATTTTGGGGTTAGTCCCACTTTTAACATTGCAGATTTGAAGCCTTATTTGGGTGAGGAAGATGAGCTTCCGTCGTGGACGACTTCATTTCAAGAAGGGAAGGATGATGAGGACATCAATACCATTGTTACACCCACAGCCCCTGCTGCTATACATACTGGACCAATTACTAGAGCTCACAAGACGCCAATTGAATTATCGGTACTTTCGTTTCTTGGTAACGATTCCAATGTTCATGAGAATATGATGTTGCCTAAATTGGATACATTTGTTTTGCTTACAAATGAAGGGCCTACCATGGACAAGAAAGATGAACCTTGGAGCAAGTTCAAGCATGGAGATGTTGGCATGCAAAGGGGAACAAGAACGGAGTTACAAGTGATGATTCCAGGACTTTGAAGCCACCCTAATGAGTGCATGAGGCCTTGGACGAAATATACAAGATGCCACTTCATAATATTCGTCCATAGGCTATTCTAGGTGCTCGTCACCTTATTATTGGGCCAGGCCCATGTAATTTCGAAATACTTAAGTATAGGCTGTTTTAGAGTCCGTATGTGTGGGAAACAAGAGTTAGGGTTGGTTTGGACCCCTCCCTCAAGGGCCACGAAATTCCCTCCTCTTCCTCCATATATACAGCCCTTAGGGCGTCGTTTAGACTTCGGGTTTTGTTTAGATCAAAAGTTCGCCATAGAAGCAACTTCGCGTACTTCGTTTGTGTTCAACGACCAGACCAAGGCGTCACAGAACCCCACTGATGTAGGGTGGAACCCTATAGCGTCGATCTTTCACGTTTGGAGGGATCCCACGGGAGAAATACGAAGAACACGGGAAGAACGGGAGAAATCACAAGGGAAACACTCAAGAACAAGTCCAATCACACATCCACTAGACAATCAAACACACAAGATCACAAGGTACATGAACAACAAAGGAAAGATACAAGGTAGAGTTCATCTCCGTGAGGAGGTCTTGAAGGGGTCCGCCCAAGAGGGGTCTTGATGATATATCCCGCAGATCTTCTCCTAGATGGAGGTCTTGGCCTCCAATGGAGTAGGGGTCTCTCTCTCAAGAGTAGAGGTAGGAGCAAAGCTCACCTAAGAATGAGCTATCATATTTGCTAACCCCAGAAAGGGAGTGGAGGTGGTCTATTTATAGTCTAAGCCACGAAGGGGTAAGTGGGAGAGGGATACAAGGCCAAAGGCCCGCGGCTGCGCACAGGCAGGGCGGTAGTACCGGGCTCATGGCCGGTAGTACCGCTTGAGCGGTAGTACCGCTTGGAGGGGCGGTAGTACCGCTTGGGTGGCCTTAGCGGTAGTACCGCTTGGAGTGGGCGGTAGTACCGCTCGTTTTGGAGCGGCCAGGTTCTCTTCCTCCTTCTCTTCCATGCTTCCCTCGCGGACGGTGTAGTCGTTCCTTGGCGCTTGCACTCCTCCTCGACATCCGTGAAGCTCCGACAATACTTATGCATGCACACGGGAGAAGTGTCAAGTAGTATACCATCCTCGAAGGGGTCAAGTGAACACGTGTAAAGGAGAAGATTCACCTTTATGTATGAGAAGTAGAGGTTGCACGTGTCACTTGCCAAACGGACTCTTGACATGGTGATGACCGTAGGATGCTCCGCATCATCCCCTCCCCCTTGGGAAAGATCCGACCTCGGATCGAAGACCAAATCACCATGGGAAAGAGATAGCGTCAGGTTGAAGTGGACGATCACCAAGTACTTGTCATCTTGAAGCTCGAAATGGGCACTCTCCAATGTCGCGCCATCTTGTGATTCCTTCAAAAGGAGTAAATAGAACAAACACTTGGAAAAACAAATGTGGTCAGCGTTAGTGCAAAACCAAGCATTCAAGAGGTGATTCACCAAACAAGTGTTGTCATCAAGCATAGCATAGGGTGTGACAAAGGATTGTGACATGGCATGTAAGCATATCAATCGAGCACAAGCAAAAATATCATGGGAACAAGCATGTAAATGTGAGGTAGAGATGCAAATTGTAACATCCCAAATTTTCCTATTTGGAATGTTTTACAATTATAGCTAAGCATCCTATGCATCCTGTTTGAATTTGAATGCCATTTGAAGTTTCAGAGCAATTTGAGTTTGAATTTGAATTTCAAACTTTGGCATGTGGGAAACAATTCAAAAACTAAGCCTGATAAATACTTGATCAAAAGTATGAGAGGAGCAAACATGACACTCCAAAAATATCAGAGGAAACAATGCCAAAAGTTTTGGAATTCAAATCTGAATTTTATTTGAATTTGAAAAAAATGGATTTTCATAAAGTTTGGATTTTGCCTTTGGAAAAATGTTCAAATGAAAGGGAATATTCCCCTGATCATTTTGGTATATATATACCCTATATAAAATATTTATAGTTTAGGTTTTATTTTGGTTTTGTTTTAATTAAAAAAATAAAGAAAAACCCTTCGGGCGCCAGCTAGGCCACCCAGGCCCAGCCAGCGCCACCTCACCCTCCGCACCCAGCTTTGGCCCAGCCAGCACCAGCCCACCCAGCCAGCCCAGAGCGAGCCGGCCCGCCGCCTCACCCGCGCCTCGCCGAAACCCCGTGCTTCGGCCGACCGATCAACCATCCCCTCTCTCTCTCACTGACCCGCGGGCCCCGCCCCGTCTTCTTCCCCCGCGCCCAAGCCACGCAGCTCGCCGGAGATCCACCGGATCCCGAAGGATCCGGATCCCCGACGCCTGATGCCCTTCCGAATCATCCCGAGGCCCGGCTATAAAGCGAGCCCTCCGCACCCCATTCCCCCCTAGCCTCGCCGACCCCTCTCCCTCTCCCTCCCGAGCTCACCGGAGTCCCGAGCTCGCCACCGCCACCAAAGTCACCACCGACGCCGCCCTGGTGCACCCCGACCCTCCCCAACACCACCGAACCACCCCCCGACCCCGTGCGCGTCTCCCCGACGACTCATGAAGCTCCCGACGCCTTGACGCCTCGGAGCACTCTCGCCCGCCGCCCGCCGTCGCGCCGAGTCCGGTGAGTCCCTAAGAAGACCCTCCCCGTTCGATCTTAGATCGACGGCTCCGATTAGAAGCCCCCGAAGGGGTATGTTTTTATTAGAAAACCGGCCGGCCCGAACGGTTTTTATTTTAGTTTAGGTTTTATATGTTAGGCCGGTTCGTTAGTTTAAACCCTAGGCCCGTTTAGACTAAACTACGCACAGGGCACAGTTTAGGCCCATTAGGCCTTTTCTTTTTATTTTGATTTTCTGTTTTAGCCGAATTGTTTTAAATTTCAAAAATGTAAATCTTTTATTCTGTTTAATATTTTTGAGTGATTCTTTTTTGTTGGATTGCAAATTTTATGTAGTTTCTGAAAAAAAAATATATTGCTATGTTAAAAATATTTAAAAATGCTTTAATATTGTTTTAGTCAGAATAGCAAATCTGCTATAACCTTAGCTAGAAAAATTATTTTTGCATGATTTTTTTTGTCATCACTTTATTTTGACATTGCCAAACCCTAGAAATTAACTTTGGTATTTTAGGATTAATAAATAATTAATTTTAGACAGAATCCTATTAATCCTAATTAATTGACTAGTTCCTGTTTTCCTAATTAATTAATTAGTAAATTAATTTATTTTTAACTTGTGATTAGTTATTCTAGGTTAGTTTCTGTCACTCCATTAGATGAACTTTTATTTATAATTAATAAAAGTTTTAAATTAATTTTCTTAATAGAAATTGGATTAGGCCTAAAATGAGTTTTATAATAGCTTTTTAATTAATTCTTTTTGCTCCAAATTGCTTAGTTAATCTTTTTCTGTTAAGTTAACCTAAAACCATGATTAGGTTATATTAGGGAATTTTTGTTATATAAAAACTATTTTTGCTATTGTTTGGTGTAGGGAAAAACTTTGAATTGGTTTCTTTGAGTTTTTCCTTTGGATTTGCTTTTGATTGTTTTGTTGTGCTATGTTACTATTGTTATCTTGTGTGATCCTCTTGCTTTATGCTTATTGTGTTATTGTTTGTCTCGGTAGAGTTTCCTGAGTCTGAAGCTTGCTACTCGACTCTTTAGCTTACGAGGATCATCGGCAAGGCAAGTTTTGATCATGTTATTTCTATACCTATGTTTTGTGCATTAGTAGTTGTCACCACCCCACCATTGCATGCAGTAGTGAAATCTTGAAGTCATTAAACTTGAGTAGTATCATGTGGTAGGATGAACCATTCCCTTGTTACCATGTCCCGGGACGTAGTAGTTATTTTGCTATGCTCGTGAGACGGATTTGGGATGAGTGAAATTCATAAGCAAGATGTGAGAGTCAATGATGATGACAACCCATGGACTACAATGATCAAGATGGACTTGGAAAATCACTACTGGGTGGAGGATTTGTTGACGGGCACCTGGAGCACCAGTGGTGGCGGGATGCATGGAGAAGCGCCATGACATCCTGCGGAAAGCTTCACCCAGCCACGAAGAGAAGGATGGATGCCCCATGACCGGAAGCTTACTCAGTGCAGCCGCAAGCCATTATGGGCTCTGGCTGGGTTGACCCTTGTAGTGAAGCTGGCTGGGCGGTACTACGAGAAGTAGACGAACGGTAGGATTGGATGGGTACCGCAAAGGTGGCGGAAGAACTCTTTGGAAGACCTGTTTATTCGTCCGTCTTCAAACACCATGAAGTGCGAAGACTTTAAAGGAGGGAATGATTCTTGCGGGAAAGTCGCAACCCTCTGCAGAGTGTTATAACCTAATCGATTAGCCGTGTCCCGATTCACGGACATTTGAGCCTCTGGACCTTGGAAGTATTCGGATATCTCAACACTAAAATTAATGGATTAATTTGAGGGTTTATGACTTAATAATAATTTGGGAACGAGATATTGGTTGGCGGAACCATCTCAATAACTACCAACAATTTGTAGTAATTTGCAAATAAGTCCACCGTAGTAGGATAAAATTGGCTTTATGCAAAATGATGAAACTTAGAGCTCCACACCAAAATGCATATAGTGTTAGAAAGTTTATTATTGTTATTCTTCATGACTTGCCGACTTATTCCAAAAGCTGACCTACATGGCTGCAACGTATTATGTTGCGAGATATATTCCGATCGGGAGTGAGGCTACGCTCCGCGCTTAGCGATTGCCCTTTGAGTCGGATGGACTCGCTTACCTTCGACGCTTCGCAGCATTTTAGTTTATTTCTCATGAGTTGGCCTTGAGCGAATTTATTCCTTGTAATAAAGACTCTATATGAGAATCGATTAATGATATTCAGGTGTGATTGAACTTTGATTACTTTATCGATGTCTTTGTGAGTACCAAAGATGATCTTGGGATGGTACGCATACGAGATTTGACCGATTTTGGGTCGGTCGCTCTGAGAGATGGTATCGAGCACACGCCGACCGTGGGATCGTAACCCCTAGGATCGGAAAGCCATAGCGAGACCATTTACTTTGAACCCTTTTCATTCTATAATTCTTCCCCGATCTATTCGACTCTTCTCCCCTTTGCAACATTCTAGATGGCCGTCGAGTTCACCCCGTTTTGCTACGGAGTTACGCCACCCGATGAGGCGATGCCCTTTGGAAGGAAGTTGGTCCAAATGGTGAAGCTGCTGAAGATTGCTCGCCCTCGATCACTTTGAAACCCACTAATGCACTCCGATGGACACCCGCTTCTGATTGAGGTGCATATCCTGGGAGAACCTTTGGAGGACACACGGAGCCTATCAACTTTGAGTTCACCGAGTTCAAGCTGGATCATCGGAAGAGACGTGGCGATCTACCGAGCACTTGGACATCTCCGAGAGAGAGTACAGGACGAGCTCGATCACTCGGACCTCGCCATGGTTTCTCGCAGGCAAGGAATGGAGATATCATCCGTACCATCGAGGACGATTCCACTCTCTCGACATCCAGGGACTTGGAGTGTCTTCTCGAAGCGGGAGATTCAGGCTCGCCGTAACTCAAGAACACAGGAAGCTTTTGTTCCGCGAATGGAACTGGAGGAGAAGGCACGCGCAGACTTCCTTGGCCATGAGGAAGAAATCACGGACTTCATGGAGATAGTCGACGACCGAAGATGAAGCTTGCGCGATTGAGGAAAAGATGGACTTGGGAGAGGACCTTTACCCGAGTGGAGATGAAGCACCCCTCGTGAGTAATGATCAGGATTTCGAAGGGAGTACCACCGAAGGAAACCCCAAGAGGAGGCGCCACTGATGAAGACTTTTTAGTCGACCACCATGTTATCTTTTACTTTTTTTTCGATCAGTTAGGCCGATGTTTTTCCTTCGACTAGTCTTGAGCTTTTGTAATCGAGTTTGAACCATGTTTGAGTGGAATGAATAAATGTTTGGTGTGTTATGATTGTGCATTCATATGGGTAGTGTTATTCTCATAGACCATTGTTCTACTCTAATCTTCTCACCCACACCAAAAACACCAGATGCCTCCGAGACGTGACATTTGGTTTCCGCGGAGCTCACCCAAATGCTCCAAAGCATGAATGCACTTGATGCAGCTCCGATTCGAATCGAACAACACCGCCAACAATCCACCGCCACCACCACCACCCACTGTGGACAATTTGACTCGATTTCTGAGGTTGAATCCGCCAGTGTTCTCTAGTAGCACTGAGCCGATTGTGGCTGACGACTGGCTCCGCAAGGTCGGAAGAGAGCTAGTCACCATTGGATGCACCGATCTTTGAGAAGGTGCGCTTTGCACGCATCAACCGGATGGACCTGCAGCTTCTTGGTGGGAGAATTACACCGCCACTTTTCCTTGGGTGGCATCACTTGGGATCAATTCCAGCAGGCCTTCGACCGCTCATGTCTCATCTGGAGCCATGAGTCGAAGAAGCGTGAGTTCCGCAACTTACGCCAGGAAATCGTCTTGTGGCACGATCGTGGAGGAATTCAGCAAGCTTGCTCGCTATGCCCCGATGATGTGGCCACCGATGCCGCCAAGGTGAGAAGTTCCTTGAGGGACTCAATGATGAATTGAGCATGCAGCTTATTGTGGCTACTTTCAACAACTACCAGGAGCTGGTAGACAAGGCCACCATCCTGGAAGGCAAGCAGCAGCAGATAGAAAGCCGCAAGCGGAAGTACAGCCAGGGGAAGCACAATTCAGGAGTTCAGCAGAAGCCCCGCTATGCACCGTACTCAGGAGGGCACACCCATCATAACCATGGAGCTCATAACCATGGTGGAAATGGAAACAACCGCAGCCAGGACAACAAGTCAGGCCATGGCAATGGCAATGGCAGTGGTAATGGCAATCAGCACCGTTCTGCCCCGGCTCCGAAGGATCTGAGCCACATCACCTGCTTCAAGTGCCAGAAGACAGGGCACTACGCCACCGACTGCCCGGAGGCCAGCGGAGGAACGGAATGGCAATGGAGGCTCAAAGAAGAAGCCCAATCCTTCCCTCGTGCTCAAGTGAATCACATCGGCGTGGAGAACGTCTATGATCAGCCGAACAATCGTGGTTGGTAAGTTTTATTGAATTCACGTTCAGTTTTGGTTCTGCTTGATTACGGTGCAACGCATTCATTCATATCAAGGGTAGTTGTGGATAAGTACGGATTACGACTAGAACCCTTAGAAGCCCCTCCGCGTCGGTTCGCAGAGGAGAAATGATGGCAGGATTAAGCTGTCCTGCAAACCTCAACATCGGGAACCACAAATTTCCGTAGAACTCATAGTGTTGGAAACTCAGACCTTGGATGTAATCCTAGGCATGGATTAGTTGTCCAAGTATGAAGGAACATTGATGTGCCGAGAAGTCTATTCTCGCTCACCACCGGGCGCGTAAGAGGATCAAGTATGTGGCCCGCACAGCCGGATGAAGAATCAGGTGCATTCCCTCACGGGAGTTGTTCAGAGGAAGTGCCGATGGTGCAAGAATTTCCGATGTGTTCCGGAGGAATTACCAGAATGCCACCGACGAGACATTGAGTTTCGATTGAGTTATTGCCGGCACAGCCCCAATATCCAAGAGACCTTATCGGATGCCCCGAATGAGTTGAAAGAGATCAAGGAACAAATAAATGAGTTATTGGAGAAAGGATATATTCGTCCAAGCTCATCACCTTGGGGAGCCCAGTTCTTTTGGTAGAGAAGAAGGATGGAAGCTTGAGGATGGTTGTGGATTATCGTGCATTGAACGAGGTAACCATCAAGAACAAGTACCCTCTGCCAATGATCAATGACTTGTTTGATCAGCTTGTTGGAGCCAAGGTATTCTCTAAGATCGATCTTGATCGGGTATCATCGATTGAAAATTCGTGAAAAGGATATACCCAAAACAGCATTCACCACGGTATGGTTTATATGAGTATACCGTCATGTCATTTGGATTGACTAATGCTCCTGCATACTTCATGAATTTGATGAACAAGGTGTTCATGGAGTATTTGGACAAGTTTGTCGTGGTGTTCATCGATGACATATTGATATTCTCCAAGAGCGAGGAAGAGCATAAGGAACATTTGCGTCTAGTTCGAGAAACTTCGAGAACATCAATTGTATGCCAAATTCAGCAAATGTGAATTTTGGCTAAAGGAAGTTGGATTCCTCGGACATGTTATTTCAGGAGAAGGAATAGCAGTTGATCCCGCCAAGGTTGAATCACCACCGATTGGCGGTCACCCACCTCGATCAAGGAGATCCGCAGTTTTCTCGGACTCGCAGGATATTATCGGAGGTTCATTGAGAACTTCTCGAAGATTGCCAAGCCCATGACCGAGCTGTTGAAGAAGGAAGCCAAGTATGTTTGGACCGAGGAATGTGAAGCCGTTTTCAGAATTGAAGAAACGGTTGGTCACAGCTCGGTGTTGATATTGCGGACATACATAAGGAATACCAGGTTTATTGTGACGCTTCGCCAAGGACTCGGAGGAGTGTTGATGCAGGAAGGTAAGGTTGTAGCTTATGCCTCCGGACAGCTACGGCCTCATGAGATGAATTATGCCACGCATGATTTGGAGTTAGCAGGTGTAGTGCATGCACTCAAGACCAGGAGACATTTCCTCATTGGAAATCGTTGTGATGTCTATCTGGATCACAAGAGTTTGAAATATATCTTCACGCAGAAGAATTGAACCTCGAGCGAGAGGAGATGGCTAGAGTTGATAAAGGACTACGACATGAGGCTGCATTACCACCCGGTAAGGCCAATGTTGTAGCAGATGCTTTGAGCCGTAAGAGTTATGTGAATACTCTTACCGCAGGAGGATTACCCAGGAGTTGGTCGATGACCTCGAGAGATCTCCGATGGAGATAGTTCGAAAGGATTTGTCGCAACTCGAAGTTCAGTCCACCTTGACCGAAAAGATTCGTGAAGCCGTAAGTCGGACAAGGAAATCGATGAGATTAAGCAAAAATGGAGGAAGGAAAAGCTAAAGGATTCGAAAGGATGAACATGGAACTATATGGTTTGAGGATCGTATATACGTGCCCAATGATCCCGAGCTCAGAAGCTAATTCTTGAGGCTCATGATTCCCGTACTCAATTCACCCGGCAACACCAAGATGTACCGGATTTGAAGCAAAGTTTACGGTGGACGGTATGAAGAAGGACATTGCCGAGTGCGTGTCCGTATCGATGTTTGCCAACGTGTAAAGGCGAACATCGAAGCCAGCAGGGTTACTTCAACCTTTGCCGATTCCCGATTGGAAATGGGAGAAACTTGGTATGGATTTCATCACAGGATTACCCAGACCCGTTCAGGTTATGATTCTATCCGGGTAGTAGTTGATCGTTTGACTAAGGTAGCTCACTTCATTCCGTGAAGACTACCTATACCAGTGCCAAGTTGGCCAAGATATACATGACCAGGATCGTATGTCGCATGGAGTTCCGAGGAAAATCGTGTCGATAGAGGAACGCAGTTTACCTCAAAGTTTTGGAAGCAATTGCATGAAACTTTGGAGTGCGAGGCTGGAATTCAGCACAGCTTTTCATCCATGAGCAGATGGACAGACCGAGAGAGTCAATCAGATTACGGAGGACATGTTGAGAGCTTGTGTGCTAGACTATGGGTCTAGCTGGGATGATAATTTGCCGTCGCAGAGTTCTCATACAACAACAGTTATCAATCCAGTTTGAAGATGGCCCTTTGAAGCTCTATACGGAAGGAGGTGCGAACACCATTCTTTGTGGGATAGTGTTGGAGATCGATCACTTTTCGGTTCCGATCTTATCAAGGATTCGAAGAGAAAGTCAAGCTAATTCGAGACCGGCTCAAGATAGCACAATCGAGACGGAAGAGTTATGCCGACGATGGCGCAAGGAGGTGACTTACGAAGTGGGAGACCGAGCATATCTTCGTGTGTCTCCTTCGTGGAATCAAGAGGTTTGGAGTCAAGGAAAGTTAGCACCCGATTCATTGGCCCTACAAAATCCTCGAGCGTCGTGGAGAAGTTGCATACAAGCTGGAATTGCGGAAGGATTGTCCGAGTCCATGATGTCTTCCACGTTTCTCGATTGAAGAAGTGCCATGCCGACATGGCGATGTTCCGTTGAGAGACACGGTGCCCCTAGAGGCCATACAGCTTGCGGTGATTTGACTTACAAGGAGAAACCCGTCAAAATTCTCGAGACTGCAAGCGAGTCACCCGCAGCAAAGTCATCAAGTTTTGCAAGGTCTTTGTGGAGTCACCACACCGAGGAAGAAGCCACACAGGAACGCCAAGAAGATCTTCGTCGAGACCATCCGCACCTATTTGCTAGCCAACCCGAATCTCGAGGGCGAGATTCATCTTAAGGTGGTAGGTTTGTAACATCCCAAATTTTCCTATTTGGAATGTTTTACAATTATAGCTAAGCATCCTATGCATCTGTTTGAATTTGAATGCCATTTGAAGTTTGAGAGCAATTTGAGTTTGAATTTGAATTTCAAACTTTGGCATGTGGGAAACAATTCAAAAACTAAGCCCGATAAATACTTGATCAAAAGTATGAGAGGAGCAAACATGACACTCCAAAAATATCGAGGAAACAATGCCAAAAGTTTTGGAATTCAAATCTGAATTTTATTTGAATTTGAAAAAAAATGGATTTTCATAAAGTTTGGATTTTGCCTTTGGAAAAATGTTCAAATGAAAGGAATATTCCTTGATCATTTTGGTATATATATACCCTATATAAAATATTTATAGTTTAGGTTTTATTTTGGTTTTGTTTTAATTAAAAAATAAAGAAAAACCCTTGAGCGCCAAACTAGGCCACCCCAGTGCCCAGCCAGCCACCTCACCCCTCCGCACCCAGCACTGGCCCAGCCAGCGCCCTAACCAAGCCAGCCAGCCCAGCCGAGCCGCCCAGCGCCCCACCCCCCCTCGCTGAAACCCCAGGCTTGGCCGACCGACCGAACCATCCCCCTCTCTCTCTCACTGACCCGCGGGCCCCGCCCCGTCTTCTTCCCCCTCGCCCAAGCCACGCAGCTCGCCGGAGATCCACCGGATCCCGAAGGATCCGGGATCCCCCGACGCCCCGATGCCCTTCCGAATCATCCCCGAGGCCCGGCTATAAAAGCCAGAGCCCTCCGCACCCCATTCCCCCCCTAGCCTCGCCGAACCCCCTCTCCCTCTCCCTCCCGAGCTCACCGGAGTCCCGAGCTCGCCACCGCCGCCAAAGTCACCACCGACGCCGCCCTGGTGCACCCCGACCCTCCCCAACACCACCGAACCACCCCCCGACCCCGTGCGCGTCTCCCCGACGACTCGCCGAAGCTCCCCGACGCCCAGACGCCTCGGAGCACTCTCGCCGCCGCCGCCGCCGTCGCCGGAGTCCGGTGAGTCCCCGGCAGCACCCTCCCCCGTTCGATCTTAGATCGACGGCTCCGATTAGAAGCCCCCGAAGGGGTATGTTTTTATTAGAAAACCGGCCGGCCCGAACGGTTTTTATTTTAGTTTAGGTTTTATATGTTAGGCCGGTTCGTTAGTTTAAACCCTAGGCCCGTTTAGACTAAACTACGCACAGGGCACAGTTTAGGCCCATTAGGCCTTTTCTTTTTATTTTGATTTTCTGTTTTAGCCGAATTGTTTTAAATTTCAAAAATGTAAATCTTTTATTCTGTTTAATATTTTTGAGTGATTCTTTTTTTGTTGGATTGCAAATTTTATGTAGTTTCTGAAAAATATATATATTGCTATGTTAAAATATTTAAAATGCTTTAATATTGTTTTAGTCAGAATAGCAAATCTGCTATAACCTTAGCTAGAAAAATTATTTTTGCATGATTTTTTTGTCATCACTTTATTTTGACATTGCCAAACCCTAGAAATTAACTTTGGTATTTTAGGATTAATAAATAATTAATTTTAGACAGAATCCTATTAATCCTAATTAATTGACTAGTTCTGTTTTCCTAATTAATTAATTAGTAAATTAATTTATTTTTAACTTGTGATTAGTTATTCTAGGTTAGTTTCTGTCACTCCATTAGATGAACTTTTATTTATAATTAATAAAAGTTTTAAATTAATTTTCTTAATAGAAATTGGATTAGGCCTAAAATGAGTTTTATAATAGCTTTTAATTAATTCTTTTTGCTCCAAATTGCTTAGTTAATCTTTTTCTGTTAAGTTAACCTAAAACCATGATTAGGTTATATTAGGAATTTTGTTATATAAAAAACTATTTTTGCTATTGTTTGGTGTAGGGAAAAACTTTGAATTGGTTTCTTTGAGTTTTCCTTTGGATTTGCTTTTGATTGTTTTGTTGTGCTATGTTACTATTGTTATCTTGTGTGATCCTCTTGCTTTATGCTTATTGTGTTATTGTTTGTCTCGGTAGAGTTTCCGGAGTCTGAAGCTTGCTACTCGACTCTTTAGCTTACGAGGATCATCAGCAAGGCAAGTTTTGATCATGTTATTTCTATACCTATGTTTTTGTGCATTAGTAGTTGTCACCACCCCACCATTGCATGCCGTAGTGAAATCTTGAAGTCATTAAACTTGAGTAGTATCATGTGGTAGGATGAACCATTCCCCTTGTTACCATGTCCCCGGGACGTAGTAGTTATTTTGCTATGCTCGTAGACGGGATTTGGGATGAGTGAAATTCATAAGCAAGATGTGAGAGTCAATGATGATGACAACCCATGGACTACAATGATCAAGATGGACTTGGAAAATCACTCTTTGGGTGGAGGACGGTTGACGGGCACCTGGAGCACCAGTGGTGGCGGGATGCATGGAGAAGCGCCATGACATCCTGCGGAAAGCTTCACCCAGCCACGAAGAGAAGGATGGATGCCCCATGATCGGAAGCTTACCTGTGCAGCCGCAAGCCATGGGCTCTGGCTGGGTTGACCCTTGTAGTGAAGCTGGCTGGACGGTACTACGAGAAGTAGACGAGCGGTAGGATTGGATGGGTACGGCGGTGGCGGAAGAACTCTTTGGAAGACCCTGTTTCATTCGTCCGTCTTCAAACACCATGAAGTGCGAAGACTTTAAAGGAGGAATGATTCTTGCGGGAAAGTCGCAACCCTCTGCAGAGTGTTATAACCTAATCGATTAGCCGTGTCCCGATTCACGGACATTTGAGCCTCTGGCCCTTGGAAGTATTCGGATATCTCAACACTAAAATTAATGGATTAATTTGAGGGTTTATGACTTAATAATAATTTGGGAGCGAGATATTGGTTGGCGGAACCATCTCAATAACTACCAACAATTTGTAGTAATTTGCAAATAAGTCCACTGTAGTAGGATAAAATTGGCTTTACGCAAAATGATGAAACTTAGAGCTCCACAGCCAAAATGCATATAGTGTTAGAAAGTTTATTATTGTTATTCTTCATGACTTGCCAGCTTATTCCAAAAGCTGACCTACATGGCTGCAACGTATTATGTTGCAGAGATATATTCCGCCAGAGTGAGGCTACGCTCGCGCTTGGCGATTGCCCTTTGAGTCGGATGGACTCGCTTACCTTCGACGCTTCCGCAGCATTTTAGTTTATTTCTCATGAGTTGGCCTTGAGCGAATTTATTCCTTGTAATAAAGACTCTATATGAGAATCGATTAATGATATTCAGGTGTGATTGAACTTTGATTACTTTATCGATGTCTTGTGAGTACCAAATGATCTTGGGATGGTATGCATACGAGACTTGACCGATTTTGGGTCAGGTCGCTACACAAATATGTGTGACAAGAGCACAAGCATCCACCTCAAGGTCATAGCAAGCATGCATAAAGCGCTCGACAAATGGTCGATGGTAGGCATAGGAAGTATTCACAACACCAAATAAAATGAAGTGTCTAAACACATGGGTCAAGTGCAAGACAATCCAAGCATAATGTGCATAGGGTGTAGTGAATATAGTGTGGCACTCAACGCAATAGAAAGAGAAATTATTCATCATGTGTGAGGCCATCAAGTCAAGCATGTAGCAATCAATGGGATATGGCATATGTGAAGAAATGATATTGGTGCAACCAACCATATGATAGTAGCAAGTAGTCCAAGAATTGGATGCAACACACAAGGTATATATATCATGAAGCATGGAAATGTGGCAATCATTGGTGAAAGCAATATCTCGAACATGCGGGCAAATGGTGCAAGCAACACATGAAGTATGATCCACAATATCCAAGCTCAAGAAGGATGTCACCTTGAAAGTGTGTCCTTGTGCATTCTTCATAATGCCGAAGTGGAAGCAAATATGTTGTAGAAGCGAGTCGTGGTAGAATGTATGAGGCTCGCTCTCAAGAGCTCGAATGGTCAACTCACGTGAAGTGGAAGTCGACACAAAGTCCAAGTATCCTACACATGCACAAAACAAAACAAAGAACGTGTGCGCATGGTAGATAAACACATCATCCATCATGATGGTTCTCATCTTTTGCACAAAACCATTAGAAGCACAAGTGCATGAATAATAAGATGCAACAATGGCTAAATTCATGGCACTAGGTATATGGTGCAAAGAAGTAAGACAAGCATGCTTCACAAGAATTATGTCAAAATCTCCAAACATATGTGAGAATGCTATGGGGGCAAACTCATGAGCAAGACGAATAGCATGGTTGCACTCAATACATGGAAAATCTAGTATGAGGGAGGCAACATATGGAGATATGTGACAAGAAGCAATAACAATGATGTGCAAAGCATGTAGATGGTTGTCATCAACCGCATGAAATGAGCAAGTATGAATCATTGGTGATGCAACATAAGCAAGCATTGTAATCAAGTCGTGCAAACTAGTGGAGCGAAGATGCAACACACTAGAGTAAATCATGGCAATCATGTCATGTGAGCAAATAATAGGCAAAGAAAATGCACATGACATATCGCAAGCACGAACACAAAGCAAGATCATAGTGTCATCATAGGCATGGGGCACAAAGCAATCATGACAATAACAAACAATATCTCCACCACGCTTGCAAATAGACATACAAGTACTAGAATCAATCATCATGTGTAATGCAAAGCATGGGTCACAAATGCATGGCAAAGGCATAGGAATGGGCATATCATGCAAAGTGAACATGGCAAGATGGGCAAAGGATATATAATGGACAACTACCCATAACCATGTGAGAGCCATGTAAAAGAAATCTGCCAAGTGTTTGCGAAGTGAGCGGTGGGAAAGGCAATCCATGGGATCCCAAGTCATCATTGCTCTCTAGAGCTCGTTTTGTCAACTCGTGGGATTGCGAGGTCGACAAGTATTCATGGGTACCTACACAAAAGAGACACAAACCAAAGAAATTGTGCGGCGTGGTAAATGTACACATCATCCATCATGATGTGTATGTGTACATGTGAGTTAGCACAAGATAAGCATCGCTCAAAGAAATTTGATGCATGGTATAAGAACATGTCATCCATCATGAAAGAATAGTTATTGTATATGACACGATGGGGACACAAATTGAGAATGCAAGTATATGGCACATCAAAAGCATGTTTCTTCATGGGGAGCATATGGTGCACACAAGTATGGGAATCATACAATGAATAGGATGGATCAAATTCTCCTAACATGTATGAGGAAACTATGGGGGCCTCCTCATAAGCAATAGCGGACATATCATTTGGAGAAAATGGACAACATCCAAAACAATGCATATCTGAAGCTAGGTGGGCATGGCATGGCATATGAGATAAATGATGCAAAGGGAGCATATCAATATCATCACAAGAAAAACAAATGCCAATAACCATGGGCTTGTCATCTATGCCATATGTGCAAATTGGGTTTATTTTAATGGCATATGCATAGTCACTATGGAGAGATTACAAATAAGACATATGGTTGATATCATGCATAGCATATGACAAGTCAAGCGGATTAGCAAACATGATGTGACCTAAAGAATTGTCACAAGAAATCCTATGTAACATAGCATCACAACTAATAGACTCCACATGAGAATCATGATATTCATCATAAATGGGCAAATCATCGCATGGTGAAATCATACTAGAATGAAGCATGTCAATAGCGTGATCAACATCATGCAAGCAATCAATGTCAAAATAGTCCACTAGTGGGACGAGAGCATCACCGTCACCTTTGTTACCTTTGTCATTCCACTCAAGTGGTGTAGGTGAGGTGGGAAAGACCAAATGGTGGTCATCTTCATCTTGATGGAACCATGTGGGGGGTGCATCATATTCCACCATGGCCATCGTCCTGTCCAAAGGGAGGACGAAGTCGGCGAGGATCGGCGCGTCATCATAAATGGGACCAAGCACCAAATGAGAAGACACAATAGAGGTAGAGGTCAAGTCGTTAGTGTTGAAAGTGGCCTCACATGACCTATCAACTATCTCACTCTCTCTATGTGGTGGTTCACTCACTCCCTCAAAATAGGTGCACTCAAACTCTCGTATGGTGGAGTCACTCATCAAGTGGTGGTTGTGGCTCTCCTCACATGAGAATTGGGGCAACTCGTCATATATGGGGCTAGTGGTGACGTCACTCTCACTCTCAATATGGTGGCACAAGTCACTCAAGTCATCATACGTCGCCGTGGTCGAAGTGAAATACTCAACCATCTCATCGTCGTCGCCATGGATGAAGGTCGAAGATGGCACATCATCACTCTCGCCTCCAAAGATGGAAGCATCATCCTTGCTCGCCACCTTGTCCCTTGCCTCCAAAGCTTGGTCCTTGAAGGTCTCCGTAGTCGTACTTGTCTCCGCAACATCGTGAAAAAGAGTCAAGGTAGACTCGGCATCATCAATGCCACAAAGAGGGATGGCGGTGAAGTTGCACTTGGGAGCATCGTCTTGGAGCTTGTCGGGCTTGGACATCGTGGTGGTACTAGCCTCATGCTTGTCGTAGAGCTTGGTCGCCGCGAAGTGTGCTTGGGGTGGAGAAGCCTTGGCCTTCATGAATTCTTGTTCCGCCTTGAGAGCACCAATGTAGTAGTCGTCGATGGACTTGTAGTTCTCGAGGAAGATGGTCTTGGAGATGTCATTGTGCAATCCCATCATGAAGTGGAACTTCATTGACATGGGGTCGTCCACGCCGGCTCGTCATGCAGGCAATCTTCATCTCCTTGAAATGCGCATCGATGGACTTGGATCCTTGGATGGTGTTCTCCAATTGGCGTCGAAGTTGTTCCGTGTAGGTTGGAGGCACGAACTCTCGCCGCAAAGCTCTCTTCATCTTGGGCCAACTCATCTCGTAGCACTCGAAGGTGTGTGAAGCCACCATGTCGGCGTAGTCGTGGAAGTTTCTTGTGGCGCACTTCACTTGATCTTCGGGAGGAACTTGATGTAGCTTGAGGTAGTCGTCCATCAAACGCTCCCACTCGAGGTACTCCTCGGGTTCTTGAGTCCCATAGAAAGGAATCTCGTGGTCGATGTCGAGGTCGTAGTAGCTCATGGAAGTCGCGGACTTGAGCTTGGGGAGCTTCTCTTGGCGTAGTCTTGGGGTGCTTGTTGGCGAAGATGCGAATATCCGGCGAAGATGCCTTGAAGTCGCTTGGCGAAGATGCCAAGGGAGATGGTGAAGTCGTTGAGCGGTTGTTGGTGTTGAGCTCTTGACCTTCACGTTCTTGTTGATGATGGTGTCGATGCCGATGTGATGTTGCCGGAGATGGTCGCTCGGAAGGATGTGCTCTTGAGCGTCTTCTCGAAGATGAGGAAGATCGCTTGTAGGACTTGATGAGGGATTTGATCTCCTCCATTTTAGCTTGCATCTTGGCGTCGTAGTTGTTTTCCATGGCATCGAACTCGTCGTTGTTGTTGTAGACCGAAGATGAAATGCCTTGCCTATCCATCACAAGACTCGAGTAGAGGTGAGTAGGAAATGAGATAAACAATACCAAGTTACCTTTTCCCAAAGTTGAGGATGTATCCCCGTTTCACTCAATGTGAGATGAAAGAATAGTGGAATTGGTACCGGACTTGTTCACTCACACCTATCAAGTAAAGCTTATGGTAGAGCTCGGTGAGGATAGTGGCACAAAAATTTGATGCAAAATGTTAGCAAGAGTCAATAATGTTGAAAGAGATTCACAAAATTCATAAGCGAAACAAGTAGACCAATAGCAATATGTGGCACACGGAAACACACACGGATAGATAAATGGGGCCGTGCAACCAAGGAATGAGCTCAAAATGTGGAATCCACCAAAACGCTCGTGTTGCACAACTCAAGAGAGACGCTAGCACGATTGCTCAATAGGCGGATACGACACTTGTGCACAACCTATAAGATGCAAAATGGATAAACTTTCTATCCCAAGTTGCTATGTATGTATGGTTCCCGTGTTTCTCTCAAGATGATCCAAGATGATCGGATATGATAATCTTATATGCAATGTGGTATGATGCTATGGCACTTGCTTACAAGCTTCTTTGCCCTTTCTCTCTTTTGCTTAAAAGCTTTATTTCTCTTTTTTTTTGGCCACTTTGCACAATGCACAAACCAAGATAGCTTTTGTGTATATGGGAACGATATTGTGACACAATGGATGATATGATGATACCAAGATGATATGGTATGTATGCAATGGATGGTGTAGATCACTAATGTGCACAAGTAACGTTGCGGCAATACTCAAATGGCTAGTCTCGATAGGCAAGTAACATAAAATGGGCTAGGGGTTATCAATGCAATTTGCAAGGGAATATACAATGGTGTCGTCGAGGTTACCGTCCTTTGCGATGATGAGTGGCGGTGTTCTTGATGTAGATACCAAGATGATGGAAACTCGTCCCTAAGTGGCGAAACACCTTAGGAAACGGAAAACCGCGAACTCAAAATCTCAAATGACAAATGTCAAATGGTGGTAGCGGAATGTGGTGGTGGTTTGCACTTGGCAATGCGAAAGTGGAATGATGGGCTATACACGTGTCGGAGTTGAAGTTGCCATCCCTAAGTAGCCGAAACACCTTAGGAGACATAAGCCACAACTCAAACAAGCTCAAACAACTATTGGGTTAAGTTGGGTTGTCGGAAGTGTATGGTGGGCAAGCCTATGTGGAAGTGGTGGTGGTGGTTGATGAAGAAGCAATCGTCCCTAAGTAGCCGAAACACCTTAGGAGACTCGAATCACTACTCAAGCAACCACTAATGCTATGGGGAACAAAATTGGTTAGGTTGCGGAAGTCGGTGGTGGTTATCACGGAGGATGTGGCGGAAGCCCTAGGCAAAGATGCCAAAGTTTACAAAATTTGATGGAGTCAAATGGTGATGGTAGTATTTTTATTGGAAGGGGGATGTCAATAGCTTCAAAACGAGCTAAAGAACGTCAAAATCGGACTCCGGATGAATTAGTTATGGCCGAAACGGTGAAAGTCGGAAGGCTGAAACTAGCTAGGGCGGTAGTACCGCTGGGGGGCGGTAGTACCGCTCGTGGCGGTAGTACCGCTTGGAACGGGCGGTAGTACCGCTCGTGTCGGGTTTTTTCGCAAAATCTGGCTCTGGGAGGCGGTAGTGCCGCTTGGAAGGCGGTAGTACCGCTTGGAGGTGCTAAGCGGTAGTACCGCTTGGAAGGCGATAGTACCGCTTGTGTCGGGATTTTCGCAAATCCGGATAGGGGCGCGATTTTGGGGCGAAATGGATGATTTCGGGTCAAAATTGAGAGATTTCGTGGATGGGAAGTGGGGAAACTTGGGGAAATGCTAGATCCACTCGAAACCAAGCAAATCCATGGATAAAAATCAACAAAACATCATCAAAACTAACAAATCACAAAAAAAATTTGGGGCTATTTTTGGTGGGGATTTTCGGATTTAGGACGAAATCAACAAAATCAAGCTAGAAAAAGAGGGGTAGGGGCTCCAATAACGTGATCAACGTGGCTCATGATACCATAGATGATGTAGGGTGGAACCCTATAGTGTCGATCTTTCACGTTTGGAGGGATCCCACGGGAGAAATACGAAGAACACGGGGAAGAACGGGGAGAAATCACAAGGGGAAACACTCAAGAACAAGTCCAATCACACATCCACTAGACAATCAAACACACAAGATCACAAGGTACATGAACAACAAAGGGAAAGATACAAGGTAGAGTTCATCTCCATGAGGAGGTCTTGAAGGGGTCCGCCCAAGAGGGGTCTTGATGATATATCCCGCAGATCTTCTCCTAGATGGAGGTCTTGGCCTCCAATGGAGTAGGGGTCTCTCTCTCAAGAGTAGAGGTAGGAGCAAAGCTCACCTAAGAATGAGCTATCATATTTGCTAACCCCGAAAAGGGAGTGGAGGTGGTCTATTTATAGTCTAAGCCACGAAGGGGTAAGTGGGAGAGGATACAAGGCCAAAGGCCAGGCTGCTTGACAAAGGCAGGCGGTAGTACCGGGCTCATGGCGGTAGTACCGCTTGAGCGGTAGTACCGCTTGGAGGCGGTAGTACCGCTTGGGTGGCTTTAGCGGTAGTACCGCTTGGGTGGGCGGTAGTATCGCTTTCGTTTGGAGCGCCAGTTCTCTTCCTCCTTCTCTTCCATGCTTCCCTCATGGACGGTGTAGTCGTTCCTTGGCGCTTGCACTCCTCCTCGACATCCGTGAAGCTTCGACAATACTTATGCATGCACACGGGAGAAGTGTCAAGTAGTATACCATCCTTGAAGGGGTCAAGTGAACACGTGTAAAGGAGAAGATTCACCTTTATGTATGAGAAGTAGAGGTTGCACGTGTCACTTGCCAAACGGACTCTTGACATGGTGATGACCGTAGGATGCTCCGCATCACCCACCTTCATTAATAAAGCTTTCCTCTTATATTCGCAATATCCAGATTGCAATCTTAGTTTCTTTCTTGTTCTTCGTTTGCTCGCAGGAAACAGGCCCTCGTGGTCAGGTTGATCGTGCTCCAGCGTGGTCAATAACCCTCGGAAGTTGGTTTAGCGATTGCCAAGGCGCGACGTCTCGCACGTACGTAGTCGGATCGTCAAGGTCGACTCCCACAGAAGCGATAGCCACCATCTCATCGAAACATCGGGACACCTTCGCCTCTATCATAGTGAGAGAGCGAACCACCAAAAAGAGAGTGAGCGCCACAAGCACAAATTGAGTGCCTCCACGATGAGCGACAAGAAAAATTTAGTTCTCTTTGCCACCAAACATGAGATGAGAGAAGTGTGTGAGAACCCATCAAGTATCTTACACTATGTCCTATTGTGCAAGGACGAGGTCACAAAAACTAACACCCCTCACAAGCTACCTTTGGTGTTATCTTCTCTATTGCAGGAATTTCAAGACGTTTTCCCCGATGAGCTACCTCCGGGTCTACCTCCACTACGAGGCATTGAGCACCGAATTGATCTCATCCCCGGAGCGTCGCTTCCACACAAAGCTCCCTACCGCGTCAATCCCGAAGAAACCAAAGAAATACAAAGGCAAGTAAAGCATCTCATAGACCATGTACATGTGCATGAAAGTTTGAGTCCTTGTGCCGTACCGGTCATTCTTGTGCCAAAACGATACGGTAGTTTTCGCATGTGCTCCGATTGTAGACCTATCAATGCTATCACCGTTCGCTATAGGTACCCCATTCCACGCCTTGATGATATGCTTGATGAACTTAGCAGTGCCACTATCTTTTCCAAAATTGATCTTAAAAGTGGTTACTATCAAATCCGCATACAAGAGGGTGATGAATGGAAAACCGCTTTCAAAACAAAGTTTGGTCTATATGAGTGGTTAGTCATGCCTATGGGTTTATCGGAAGCACCTGGTACTTTCATGCGTCTTATGCATTACGTGTTTCACCCTTACATTGGTGAATTTGTTGTTGTCTACTTTGACGATATCCTTGTGTTTAGCAAATCTCTCAAAGAGCATGTCACCCACCTTTGCACCGTGCTACAAACTCTTTGAAAAGAGCAACTTTATGCTAATATGGAAAAATGCCTATTTGGTGTTGATAAGCTTGTTTTCTTGGGTTTTGTAGTATCTTCTAAGGGTGTTCATGTTGATGAATCTAAGATCAATACTATTAAAATGTGGCCCCAACCAACCAATTTGCAACAAGTGCGTAGTTTTCTTGGTTTAGCCGGTTTCTACCGTAGATTTGTGAAGGATTTTAGCACCATTGCTACACCTTTGCATGCTTTAAGGAAGAAAAATGCACCGTTTGTCGTATCCGCCTATAGAGCAATCATGCTAGCGTCTCTCTTGAGTTGTGCAACACGTGTGTTTTCCGTGGATTCCACATTTTGTGCTCATTCCTTGGTTGCACGAGCCCATTTATCTATCTATGTGTGTGTTTCCGTGTGCCATTCATTGCTATTGGTCTACTTGTTTCATTTGCGAATTTGTGAATCTCTTTCAACATTATTGACTCTTGCTAACATTTCGCATCAATTTTTTTGTGCCACTATCCTCACTGAGCTCCACCATAAGCCTTACTTGTGTAGGTGTGAGAAACCGACAAGAATTGGTACCAATTGTGTTATTTCCTTGTTACACATTGAGTGATCATTGATCCATCTTCAACATCGGTCAAGGTACATTTGGTATAAGTTCTTCTCTTTCCCCCACTCATATTTGCTCAAGTCTTGTGATGGATAAGCAAGGCATTTCATCTCCGGTCTTCGACAACAACGACGGCGTGAACAATTACATCACCAAAGCGTCCATCTTGGATCTACAACAACAAATGCAAGGCGCACAATCAAGATTGCGAAAGCGCATCGACAACCTCTCCGTCGACATTCGTCACTCCGAAGCAAGGAAAAGGGACTACATCAACAACAAGCTTTCCGCCCAAAAGTAGGAGCAAGATGCAAGGATGGAGGAGATTCGGACCTTGTTGATCAACCATTCTTCCCCTTCATCATCCTCAAGGCAGGGACGTTCAAGTCACAAGTCTTCGGAGCATCAACAAGATGCAAACGCAAGTCGTCCACGTCCACATCTACACGGCGACCACCATCATGTTCGTGATCCACATCGCCATGAAGGGCAAGTCACCTCCAAGCATCATGTGCACGACGACGACGAACGACATCTACTACGAGCTCAAGCGCGACAACGACGCCTTCATCATGAAGATGCTCCACAAGCGCAAATGCACAAGTCCCAACAAGCCCTACTTCACGCCAAGGACAAGCTTCATGAGCATAAGAGAAGACCGCAAGACGAGCACCACCAAAACGGAGCTACGGCTACACCAACCACTTCGGCATCTTCGCCAAGTGTTCTCAAGGCATCTTCGCCTTTGGACGTACGACATCTTCGCCTACCTCCCGTGAGTTCGCCTACATCGACATCTTCAACAACAAGGCGACCACCTACAAGTGAGGGCGACACTTCCATCTTCGGAAGCCCCCCAAGGAAGATGGCTGGGCATGGGAAATTCCCTTCATTCATGGAGACGAGCTACGAGGTGCCACATCATATGGACCTCCAACAACAAGATGGCGACAAGAAGGTCGAGCAAGGGCCATCCCCTTCGACCACGGCGACGAGAACGAACCTCTTCAACAACATGAAGACGGCGCCCCTATGTGACTCATACTACGAGTCAAGCTACGAGACCGCACATGAGACCTTATCTTTGGTCTTACAGGAGAGTGATGATGTGCCATCTTCGGCCTTCATCCACGGCTATGACGACGACATGATTGAGCATGGAGACATTTGCACCAACATCTATCCGACACCCACATATGAAGAGATGTCCCAATTCCCATGTGAGGAGAGCCACACCACCATGAATGATATGAGTGACTCCACCATATGTGACATTGAGTGCATTTCCTATGAGAGGATGAGTGTGACCACCACTAGCCCCACACATGAGAGCATGCCACACATCCTATGTGAGGTTGAGAGCCATTTGAGTGACTCCACCAACCATATGAGTGAGAGCATCATACCGGGAGTGAGTGAGCCACAACACTTAGTGAGTAAGGTAGTTGACACGGCACGTGAGGCTACTATGATTTCTAACAACTTAACCTCTACTCCGAGTGTGTTTTCTTTGGTGCTAGGTCTCCTACATGACGACATGCCTATCCTCGACGAGTCCATACCTCCAATGGAGACGACGATGGCCATGGTGGACGATGATGCACCCCCCACATGGTTCCATCAAGATGAAGATGACAACTACTTGGTCTTCGACACCTCACCTACAACACATGAGCGATGCTCCAAAGGTAACATAGGTGATGGTGCTTCTCTTGTCCCACTAGTGTACTATCTCACCAATGATTGCTTGCATGATGTTGATCCACCTATTCCCATGCTTCATGCTAGTGCGACTTCTTCATGTCATGACTTACCAATTTATGGTGAATATGATGACGAGCATGTTGAGTTGCCTAGTTGTGATGCTATGCTCCATAGGATATCATGTGAAAATTCTATTGGTCACGTCATGTTTGACAATCCACTAAACTTGTCATATGCTATGAGTGAGATCTCTCATATTGCATCATTTCAATCTCAACATAGTAACTATGCATGCCCCATTAAAATAAATCCCATTTGCACTTATGGCATAGATGACGAGATGATGGTCATTGGCTTTTGTTTTTCATGCGATGATATTGCTATGCTTCCTTTACATGATTAGCGCAATTCATCTAATATGCCATGCCATGATCACATTGTTCCAAATATGCTTTGTTTTGGATGTTGTCAATATTCTCCATGTGATGTTTCCATTAATGCTCATGAGGAGACCCCCATAGTTTCCTCATACATATTAGGAGATTTTGATGCATTCCATACTTTGCATTATTCCCATAATTGCGTGCACCATATGCATTCCATGAATAATAATGCTCTACATATTTCTTGTGATGCTTTACACAATTTGAGTCTCCATTATGCTATACATAATAACAAACCTCTCATGATGGATGACATGTTTCTATATCACGCATCTCATTTATTTGAGCATTGGCTATTTTGTGCTAACCAACACATGCACATGCGCATCATGATGGATGATGTGTACATCTACCATGCACACACAATTTTCCCTTTGTCATTGTTTTGTGTAGGTACTTATGAACACTCGTCAACCTCACAATCCCATGGCTTGACGAAACGAACTCTTGAGAGCAATGATGACTTGGGATCCCGTGGACTATCCTTACCACCATTCCCTTCGCGCAAGGACTACGTGCATCTCTTTTACTTGTCTCTCTCACGGCTTGGGCTATTTACCGCTTATCACCTTATGCCCATTCTATCGTGTTCACTTTGCATGTTATGCTTGCTTCTGTGCCTTTGCCATGCAATTGTGACCCTTGCTTGCATCTACCCATGATTCACCATTATGCTACTCCTATGTGTATTTGCATGTTTGGTGGAGATCCTTGTTGCTATTGCCATGTTTATCATGTGCCTCATGCTATTGATGTTTGTTGTGTTGGGAGATTCATATTGTTCAATTGCTATTTACATAAGACTTCTTGCCAATACAATGACGATACTTTCCTCATATCTTGCTTTCATGCTTGTGCTATGTCATGTGAATTATTCATGCACACTATTGGCACCCATGACATGTTTGCCATGATTCCTTCTAGTACGTTGCATCTTCGCACTACTAGCTTGCTTGACTTGATCACTAGGGTTGCTTGCTTTGTCGCATCACCCATGTTCCATTCTTACTCGCTTTCTTAGGTTGATGACATATATGCTCATGCCTCTCACATGATATATCTTGATCATTGTCTCTTGTGTCCATTAGTTGCCTCTCTCATATATACTTGTAGTGAGTGCAACCATACTATGCTTATTGATCTTGGAGACTCTGACACCTTACTTGTGATGCATGCTTGTTTAATTGAGCCTATTGTATTTGGTTGTTCTCGCATCATATGTCTCCATCTATGAAATGCTTCCTTGTCCTTTCTTATGATGAGCATGATGCACTTGTTGGGTATCTTACCACACGAATGATAGGTTTTGTACTTCTGCTAACCTCATTTGTTTTTCCGAGTGTTTGGCATGTTCTTTCGTTTTGAAGGATTCACAAGGCGGTACCATCACGAGACAACTTGGACATGTGACAGCGCACACAATGCGCGACACCAACATTTTTGACATTCTCATAAAGGTGAACTCCTTCCATTTGAGCCATCCTCAAATATGCATATTGGATGGGTTGCTCTTTCATTGTTGTTTCCTTCTTGTTGTCTACATGATACATCTCGTGAACGAAGGAGCAACATTGGATTTGGCTCTATGGACCTTCACATTGAGGAGCGCTCGCACTTATTGGATGCACCTTCGAACCTCCACTCATGCCACGACATCGAGCATTGGTACATCAACACTCCTTTGACACATTGCACCACACCTTCATATTTGTTGATTGTGCTCACACATGTCATGCTCGAAGGACATATCATACTCACCACAAGTTTGCACCCTATGCATGGATTGACACGCATTATGCTTGTCTTGTTGCACCTATTCCCATGTCATCCATGATATATGAGCTTGTGCATTTTCTTAGCAAATTTGTTGTGATCTTTCTTGATGGCATATTCATACATCATGATCATATTGCCTACCATCAATTGCATGATAACATAATCATATTGAGCATCCATTGCCATTCATGCTATTGATAAACCGTCTCACTATGACATCATTTTGCACCATGGTTGCATTGATCACATTCACAATACATTTGTGTGCAAAATAAATGCTTTTGCTCCCATGAATGCTTTACATGTCATTTTACATCATTTCGATAAGCATCTCATGCCTTTTCATGAACAATTCCTTCGGACGAACTCATACTTACTTGATGGACACCTTGTGTGCGCTAACCATTGTATTTCCGAGTGTCGTTTGTGTTTGCTATTTTTGCATGTATACCACTTTGGACACATCTTGGAGTACTTGGCTTGCGCAATGTCTTCAAGTCCGTCCAACTTCAAGTCTGTCCACGACAACCGTTTCCATGGTGATGAGGATTACGATCCGAGGTCGGATCTTTCCCAAGGGAGGGGAGATGATGCGGAGCATCCGACGATCATCCCCATGTACACTCGAGCCTACGCCATTGGACCTAAGGTGAACTCGCTCCTTTTCGAATCTTCCCTTTCTGCATGTAAGACATGGATACTACTTCAAGCGCGGACCTTGTGCATACTCAGGTACACCCGAGGAGACCATGGAGAGCCCAAGGACCAAGGCCAAGTGTGCGCGGGACAGAAGGAAGGAGAAGGAAGAAGAGCCAGCTGCTACAGGCCCCGGACATCCGGCCCGACCCCAGGAAATCCGGCGCCCATCACAGAACGCACCCGAAGCTGAACCCCGTCAGCCCGGACATCCGGCCAGAGGCCCGGACATCCGGCTCTTCCCGAGCCGCCGGACATCCGGCCCCCAGCTCGGACATCCGGACCCCGCCTATCCAGAGAGCTCCAAGACCGGCCACTCCAGCCCGGACATCCGGCCCGCCAGCCCAGACATCCGGCACCTCGTGAAGGCCCGGACATCCGGTCCGACGCCCGGACATCCGTCTTCCCCTGCCTGCATGCAGTGCATCTAGGCCGAGGCCCATGTACCCCTTCATCCCTTAGACTATATATACTCCCCCATGATAGAGGCGAGGGTGTCCCGATCTTTCGATGAGATGATAACTCTCGATTTGGTGGAGTCGACTTTGACGATCCGACTACAAACGTGCACGACGTTGCGCTTTAGCAATCGCTAAACCAATCTCCTTAGGTTCTTGACGATGCGGAAGCACGATCAGCGACCACGAAGGTCTATTCCTGCAAGCAATCGAAGAACGAGCAAGAATATGATAAAACAATCTGAATATTGCGAATATATATGAAGTATTGATAATGGTGGGGATCCGTAAGCGGTCTTGGTCTGGTCGATGGACACAAACGAAGTACACGAAGTTGCAATGGCTAACTTTTAACTAAACAAATCCCAAGGAAAAAGCTACTAGATGGATCTACTTATATAGGAGCAAGGGGTGGCGGCCAAGGAGGTGGGAGGACGTCCCAAGGCAGCCTTACACTAACCCTAGGTCGTACAAGGTCAATGGGCCCAAGTGGAGGTGACGTAACACCTTTGAACTTGTAGTTTGACTCGGATTCTGCTGCAACATCAGATTGTTTCGTCCATAACTCAACGCTCCGGACGGATTTTAAGGTGATTCCAATTGGGTTGGAAAATTCACGAAATCTATTTTCCAACAAAAAAAGAATCAACCAATTTGGAGTCCGTATGAAAACGTTATTGACGTTTTGAGTCAGGTATGTCTGTGTAGTCCGAATCTGAGTCCAGAACGTGAGAGACTTGGACTCTATCTTCTCTTGGGCCAAAAGTGACGTGAGAGAACTATTTGAACAGCAGGTAAACATCGCTTTCTCCCTTATCTTCATATGTGGATTGTACAAATGTCCCATACACCTGCAATTAGACATGGCACAAAAGTTTGTGAAGTATTTTTGTCCTGGATGACATAAATAAATTATTGCATAGTTTGCATTAGAAATCACCTCACAAATATACATGTATGCAATATTTTGGTCGTATCCAAGGTAATCATGTCCTCATCATCATCCCTTCTTGAAAACAAAGCCGTCCTCGGCGTTGCTTAGTCTGAAATATGGCTAACAAAAGAGACAAGGTGTACATGTTGTATATGTATATGTCATCCATTTTTACTTCCCTTGATTTTTGCACATATGACACATGAATAGATGAGTAACTTGCATAGTTCATAAAATCTAAAGCCAAAACATTATCACAAGAAGTAGAAGGCATGAAAATATTACAACTCAGTTTGCACATATAAGTGAAGCTCTTATTCATTTCAAAAGATTGACAATGTTCATCATTAAACCATCCCAACATTGGTGAATAAACCTTACTTGCATCAAGTTTACATGCTACAACATGCTTAAATAAGCAAACATGCAATAAGTCATTCGACATAGAATTATCACCAAGATTAGAGGTCATATCAAAATGATTAAACATTGATTCTTTTGCATCAATAGTTAATTCAATGGGTGCACTCAAAATTGTTGGTATTTCAGTTGTTTGATCACATGACGCATTCATGATAGTATCAAGATTCTCTAAAATAGGTGATGTGCTCAAATCACCAGTTAACTGAACACATGATGCATTCAAGTTAACTAGGGATGCATCATTCTCATGTGAAATTATATCATTAATACCTTTACTGTTACCTTGTCGCAAAGACGTAGCTGATGTAGGTATGCGGGCCTTGATAATGCACCATACACTTGAGATGATGTCGCTCACAATGCTGGGTGGGGCTGCTCTAGTAGGTGCAACGGTGGAGGAACCAACGGCGATGGTGAGCATGAACTGGAATAGTAGTTGTTGTAGTCACCCAATGCATCCTCCTGTAGCTGTCTCTCAAAGGTACAAGCGCGAACATGCATACCAATAATGGAGCGAGGAATATAGTGAAATCTTGCACGGATATCATGGTTCAAACCACCAAAAATCTATTCATTGTATCATCCTCAGATTCTTCTATGTCACAATGATGCATATAAGATTTGAACTCTTCAGTAGTAAGCATGAACAGTGTTACTTGCCTTGTTTTAATTGTTCAAATTTGCGAAGCAATTCACGGCGATAGTAAGGAGGAAAAATTGTTGTCTCATTACAGCTTTCAAAACTTTCCAAGTTGTGGGTTGGTTATCAATGTTTTTCTTACAATGTACACTCCACCAAATGTAGCAAAACCAGTAAATGCTCTAGTGGTAGCTCGTACTCTCTCAAGTTCAGAAAAATCATGGTGACTAAAAACTTCTTCTAATTCAAGCTCCCAAGCTAGATAAATAGCAGGATTAAATCTACCCTTAAATGATGGTAAAGACATACCCTGACCATATGCTTGTGTGTGTTGTCCCAACTCTCGTGATGATGATGATGTGTCCGTCGTCCAAGAACTTCTATCTCCGGAACCTGTCATGATTAGTAGAAACAAGAAACAAAATTCGAGAATAATGTTCCTATGAACTACTAGGATGTGGTTGTAAAGTGCTCACCATGGGAAAACACCACGGCGTTGCTCTAGTCTTTGGGTGCGGCAGGCGCGGCAGGATTTTTATTTTTTTGATTGACGGGAGCAGGTGCGGCAGGATTTTTAATTTTTTGATTGACGGGAGCAGGCCCGGCAATAATTAGTCACGATGACTCCGCCTCTAAAACCCACTGCTCCCTAATGTGAGAAGTCTTCGACTGGTGTTTTCCCATGGTGAAAACCTAAAGATTCCCCACTCCTCCGCTGGCTCCCTCCGCCTTCCCGTAGATTGCATTGCCTTTTAGCCGTTTCGCCCCCTTTGCTTCCTCTCCCCATTGCTTCTACCTGGTGCCATGGCGGCGCAGCAGATCACGGAGTCTGAGGTGAGGCGCCTGACATAGGAGCTCGAGGCCAAGGATGAGGAGCTCAGGGCCAACGACGTGGAGCTCCGTGAGCTCAAGGGGGAGAGGAGTGCCATGCTCCTCCGTTATGTGCGGGAGTTCACGGAGCTTCAAAAGCGGTAGGCGTCCACCACAAAGATGCTTGAGGCGTCGACGGCGTTGCTGCAGAAAGCGGGCGATACGATAGGCCGTCAGGGGAGCCAGCTGGAGCACGAGCGGGCCGATCATGACGAGGTCCAGGATCGCCTCAGCCACTTGGTGGACCAAGTTGCCACGCACGTGTTGCGGCTGCGTGATGCCTACCATCATGCCAGCGCAACCATGCCGGCCGTCGGGCTAAACCCGTTCGACCACCCCATCGACTTCAATGAGCTGCGGCTTCCTGACCTGGTCTCCTTTTTCACCTATATCTCCGAGGAGCTGAGCCGTCTTCGCGCGATGGTGGGGGCGGAGCTGGACAAGGAGGGGTTGTGGGTTGCCGTCGCCGTTGCCGGGCGAATTCTCTCAAAGCTCCGTCACCGAAATCCATTCGTGCCATTGGACGCTGTCTTTGACAAGCTGGCTCCCGTCGACCTGGAGCGGGCTCTGCGGACCTTTGCACCCTGCATCACCAATGTCGTGTGCCTCAAGAAGCAGAGGGACTTCAGTGGTGTTTAGGCGTCCTCTGCATGGGCATGTCCATGTCTCGGTGCAACATGACCGTTGGATCAAACTTAGACGATGCAGATCAGTCACTATAGCACAATGCGTGTGGGTGTGTTTGGTTGCATTCTCGTCTCAATATAGTTGTTCCCTCTTCGTGTATTTGTGTTAACCTACTAGTGTGGACTCATGCACCCTTCATGCACTCTGCCAAACACCCAAAAGTAGGTCGAGAAGGGAACTTTTGCTCCCATCCCGTGCATCCTTCATACACCCTGCTTAACACTGCGTCGTGCTTCATATGGTTCATGTTTCGTGGAGTACTATATTGATCTAGTTCTGTTAACATTGATCTCACCGTTCATTCTCGACCGGACAGTCGAAAAAGCGGTACTATGTTACATTACTGTTCATATAGTTGACATGCGCACAACATCATTTATTATCGTCATATCTTACTACACTAGCAACAAGATTATGTAGTACTGACGTATGAACCACTACACATGCCTAGTAGTTGGAGCACTGTGTATGTTCAAGTGGCTACCGTGTTTCGCACTCCTCCGTCTCAAGAGTGGAAACGCTTGTTGTAATCATTTTTTTCTTCAGAAAAAACAGTGGACTCGCTCTACCGTGCGGATCCTCCTCGACGGTCATCGAGAACCTTGCTACTCACTTTCACCGACGTGTGGGACATCCAGCATGGGGGTCCACCAGCCATGCACTAAATTACTCCGTAGTAGAGTGCCCAACTGCACGGTAGACTACCCCGATCGAAGCGCCGCAGTAATGTCCAATGAGCCGTCAAATCACAAAACCCCCTCCTTTCCAGTAGTAAGTTGGATGGACGAAGCAACCATCATTTCACTCTTCTCTCTCAGCTAATTCTCAACCCAACCCTCGCTTCTCCCTCATCTTGTTCCTCATTTCTTCAAGAAAACCCTGACTTGCTTCTGCCGTTGTTCTTCACTCCCAAAGAAGGAAAGGTGAGCACATCAATGGTGTTGATTCTGGCCAAGGCCCGGTCTTGCAACCCCGAGACTGGTCCCATAACTCCCTCTCTGATCTTCTTTTGGGTTTGTGATTATGGTTTCTTTTCTTTTATTTCTATTTGATAGTTTCTTGATGGACGCTGGAGCACCGGCCGAAGTGATGTCTATGGCTCTGGCCAAAACCGTCGAGGCTCATGGTATGAAGAAGCGCAAGCACCCCGCCGAGACTACCGCAGACAAGCTCAAAGCCATCGCCCTGTCCAAGCCCCCCTCTGCGAGATACCCCATTAAGCAAGTCCAGGTAATATCTCTTCTTGATGATCTTTTTCTCGATCTTGATTGTGTTTTTTCATCTAACACGCGGTACTAGTACTAGTAGTACAACTTTCCGGGTGATCTTGCATGTGATTTTTGTGTGCCAAATGGCGGTTCTAAATTCCTCTTTTGACCAAAACATGCGAGAGGTTGACATTGATTTCTTATAGATTACTTTCAACTACTTTATGAACATCAATGCTACCTTTGAAGAGGGTATATTTGCATCAGTAACTTGTGTTATGGATATTGCAAGTAATCCCTCTGCTCTCATGCCTTTGAAGACATGTTCTAGTGTCTTTGTTCACTCATTTCTGTGCGTATATGTAGTCATATATGGAGTAAAAATATCGAAAATCATCTTATATTTCTGAACAGAGGTAGTAATAAAACATTTGGTTTTTGTTTGAATTAGAACCAGGTTCGCGGTGGAGATGAAGTTCTCAAAGTCATGTCGTGTGAACTGGAAGACCTGAGGATGAGTTCTACTGCTAAACTATCCAGTTGTTGTGTCCTTGTCGCCACGTGTCCTGAACTAGTGTTTTCCTGTAGCATTATTGTCAGGCGTGTTCTCGAGGCTGTACTTGACCACAACAATTTCCTGGTTGTGCCTTCGATTATGAAGGGTGTGGTTCTTGTAAAGCTTCCCGACAAATCTGATGCGGCCTGCCTTCATCATCATGTTTATGAGTGGAAAGACCACTCTGTTAGGTTCTCCAAGGTTGAGGAGATGGTGATGGTGCCGGTAAGACATCTCTCACGAAGTCCAAGGCCTAGTCAGTTATGCGGGGTTCATCCCGTAGGTCGGTGGCAAGAAATAGTCTGCAGAGTTTAATTAGTGCAACTTGCTTGTCTGTAGTAAGTACTATTGTTTAGTACTTGATTTGTGTTTGTGAACCCAGTATTGTTTAGTACTGCCGCTTTTGGTCTGTGGTGAGTCCTGAGAACAGTCTATGTTAATGTCTGTCCACTCAATTTAGTCTGTACATTTTGAAGTATCCAGATCATCTTTTTTGTGAGGATGGTTTATCAGTTATGGTTACACTCCAATATCTGTATGCATTGCAGGGTTTATCGCACCCACCAGGATTTCCAGTCCCATGGATGTTCGGTCCATACGATTTGTCACGACCTTTGGACTGTCCTGCTTGTGGGAGTAGACGGGGGGCCATGCATGCCACGCGTAGTTGGACGACCAATCTTCTGTTTAGTACTTCAACATAGTGATTTCCTCGTAAGGATTCACTCATGTCAGATCAAGTAAATCTTATTGATTTACTGTCTAAATCTTATTGATTTAATGTCATGTTTTCTTTCTTTTGCTGCAATTTTACGATGCAGGTTTTGCCATGTGACATTCATCACAGAATAAACCGTTTGGTTTGCCCTACGATGGATATTTTTGCAGGTTTCACTTCTTATGTCGTGTCAGTAACGAAGGCACTGTCCATCACTTATATTACTGGAAAAAATTGGATCAATCTGTTGTCTGAGTACAAGATGAATCCCTATGATGAACTGCAGTTTGGTTTAACAAACACGCCACAATTAGTCCTTCTCGCGTTTAAAAGAAATGAAGAAAAAGATTGGATCACGGTCACGGAGCCTAGTCAAGTTAGAAAGCTGATCATAGCAGACCAGACACGATTGCCGCTGTCTCGCACATCGGTACCACCTTCAGCAATGGATCAAGCACCGACAGTTGCTCTTGCACTAACAGCGGCAGCAGCTCAGTCTGATCCAGCTAAGAATTGGGCACCGACCGCGTCAGCGGATCGGGCTGATCTACCAGAGGATCGGGCATCGACACCGGCACCTGCTCCGACACCGTCACCAGCTCTACAAGGAGCACCATCTCCGGCAGCAGCAGCGGCACTACTAGTCGCACCGGCATGGGCACCAGCAACGGCTTCGGCACCTGCACCAACACTTGCACTTGCATCTGCTCCGGCCCATGCAGCGGCAACGGAACCAGCTGTTGCACCGGCAACAGACTGGGCTGTAGTTCGCACTTCATATACCAAAGTCCTTACAAAAACCAACATGTCCGCCTTCTTGGTAAGCATTGGCCGCCCAAGTGCTTCGTTCTTTTCTATTTCCATGTTGGTTCACATGATTCACTGTGTTGATCTAACTGCTTGTGTGTGTCTTCTTGTTTGCAAACAAAGAATTCCTAGAGCAACGAGGGAGTCGTTCAACAATCCGGGCGACTGTGGCCAAGTTTCTCTTACCATGCACAGCCTTGGTGTGAATGAACCTGCTCAATATACTGTAAGTACAAAGGATGGTCGCATGATGATTGATGCTAAAGGATGGTCAAGGTTCAAATCTAAATCATATCTTGCCGTAGGGGATGATGTCAAAATCGAACTTTCTCGGCAAGGAGAGCTGGTCGAAATCAACTTTGAAATTCTTCATGAATAAAGACGAATCGCCAATGATCTATCCTCCGAGAGATTTTGATGTAATACTCGCATGGTGAAACAAGTATCCTGTGTGTATAAGTAGTACGACAATGATCGTTGATAGAATTGCAACTCTTATTGCTGGTTAGGACCGTCGCTTGATTTCATTCCAACGATTAATAGTGCTTTATTCAATTATGTGTATTCGCCTTGCGACAGCATCTAAAACCAACGGCGTACCGACCGCTTGCAATATGAAAAGCGCTGAGGTAGAACACATGGGCCCCCAAACATGCAGGCCCACCGGCCTGTGGCCCAAAGTCCAGAACCGTGAGCCTGTCTGAGTATTTCTTAGCTGAACCCCCATAATGCCCGTGCATTGCATGTAACATCAAGATGCATTTGTATGAGTATTTTATCTTATGAGAGAAAAGGATGAACGAGGGAAGGCCTTATTTGCAAATGTGGAGAGGTGTGGGGTACCTTTTTGCAAAATTGCCATAGTTTCCTTCCTATCCGTGAGATATAAATCGGATGGCCTATATTGCAGGATGGTAGGCACACCATCATCACCAACTCGTCTATACCGTGTTAAAAAAGCTCTGTTTTTTATAATTATATATGTTATATATATATATTCCCCTTGATTTTTCTTATGTATAAAGTTGTGATATAAAAGATATTTATATTTCTTTACAAAGGGAGTATCTCTCTGTCAAAAATATATTTATGTGTAACTAGTTACTCCTGTCTTTCTACTTCGTTTCGCTGATATGTGGGGCATCCGGCAACGGGGTCCATGTGTCATATGCGCCAAATTAGAGTGCACAACTGCACGGTAGACACACCCCGGTCGTAGCGCCGCAGTAATATCCAATGAGCCGTCAAATCACAAAAAACCCCACCTTTCCAGCTTTAGCAATAAGCTGGACGGACGAAGCGGCAATATTTCACTGGGCCTGAATCCCCTTCTCCCTCGCCTGCTTGTTCAGAGAACCCCCCCCCCCTCCCGCTCGGCGATTGCATAGGGTTTTCTCATGGAGAACCTGGTAGGAATTCTTCATCCATCCCCGATAAATCCAAGTCCCTTGGTCGCGGGTACTCCTAGGATGGCAGCCGCCGCCGTTGATGCATTTTTCTTCCTGCTGAATCTAGTGTGTTTCATTTGCAGTGCCCAAAGTGCGAGGACCCTACAGGTTTCTGCGCCCTCGGCAAGACGCCACACTTGTTCCTTCTCATCCTAACACAGGATTTTAAAATGCGCAAAGTATGTTTCGAGAGTCCTCTTTTCTATCCAGGAGGGTGGGGTTTTCTGAACAAGTTGTCGACTAATTTGGAAATTTTGATTGCTATATTTGGATAAAAGGTACTAGTACCATGGTTAACACTGACGTGAAGGAGGAAATTATTTCTAGATTTGGATATAGGGAATACATTGTGTTCTCGTATTATTTTTCCTACAGTGCATTCCTTGCTTTTCCAGAACACATGTACTCAAGATGCTCGACCTTGCCATAACTGAATACACCAGTTTAATGGTCACAGTGAAGACAAGCCATGGATATAAGTTTCGAGTTGGGTTCATGAACCAAGAAGATCGCTGCTTTTTTATGGCCGAACTTGGATAAACTTTCTCTAGTGTTACGGACTGAAAGTTGGCGCACGAATGTTGATGGAAATAGCAGAACCTGGTATCATCTTCACTGCGATCTTCCACCCCGACATCGTTCCAATTGTTCATCCATGTTAGTTTTGTATCTGGTTCTTGCTTCTTGCCTCGATTACTTCTTAATCCACCTATTCTGTCTAACTAATCACAATTTAACTTTAGAAGTAGCAACGAATCTCTCACGAAGATGCTACTTCTAACTAATATTTTCTTACAATTGGTGGCACGTGTAGGTTTTTCAGAGTTAAGCAGGCTACTCGTTTGTTATTCTATAAGAACTTGGCTGTTACTCATGGCACTGAAGTTGACTTGGATGACATCCACAAGTTCCTACACTTTATTGATTGTCTTGAGGTCCTTGTGGGACGTTTCAATGGTGGAAGGCCACGTGGGATATGTGTGCCACTGCTGCACTCGTTGAACAGGTCCAACTATGTTGAGAAACTTATGGTACGAGTTGTTTTCTGTTATATATGTTGTTCATAAACTCTTGCTTATTGCATAGTTTTACAGCTATGATCTTCTTGAAATAGGAACTGCCCAGTTCTATTGTTCCTATACAGATGCCTGACAATGGTCGGGTCAGACTTGCGCTTGGTCACAAGATGATGTTTATGTCGACCTACTCCATTCCCCTTGGAGGTGAAAAGATACTTATTCATGGGTGGTCTCAAATAATGAAGGCTCGTCCATCTTGGAGAATAGGACAGAAGATTATGTTCCTGCTTTTCCATGGCTCTAAAGCGAATGTCCTGTTTATTGACCACATTGCGAGATGAAACCGCTTTCAGAAGGTTGTGGACGCGCGGGGTGGCACCTGGGCCTTGTCACGGGCTTGGGCCTCACCCTTTGGTTAATCAGAGGCAAAGTAGCACTGTTCGAGGCGTGCTTTGTACAGTTGAACTGTATAAGTACTCATACTGCTTTCAGCTATGGTTGTTAAGTGCCCTGCTGGTTTCAGTTAAGGTTGTTAAGTACTCCTGCTGCTTTTACAGTCTGTCGTGTTTCTTCAGTCCTGTCTTCCTCCAACCGCCAAAACCAAACCAGCGCCGGCGAGGCCGCCTGCTTCCGCCTCCCACGGCTGGTTGCGCCTCAGCGCACGCATCACCGCCCCACCGTCTCCTAAATCATTAACGCCGACCTCTGAGGCCTCGTTGTCGTCCTCCGCGTGCTTTGTTGCGCTCGCTGCGGCGCCACCCACTCGTGTTGTCAACATGGCAACAAACAAGAGGAATCAGCAGAGGACTGTACGTGGAGAGGATGACAGTAGGGGTCCACCATGTCCATGGCCGGACGCAAGGAAGTTCCTCATTTTTTGGCAGAAAAAGAAAATGCTTCCTGCTAGTGGTTTCCTGACATCTGGGACCCACGACATTGTCAGCGTATATAGTCAATACACAAGAGAACATCACAAGATCGGCTAACACCTGGGACGTAGCTGCTCGAGCAGTATTTTTTTTGTTATTGTTGAGACGGAGCAGGGTTTCAACTCGGATGTGGCCCGTTTAGCCCAGACTTATATTTTATGTTCACCACATGACCAGCCCAGCTATTTTTTTGTGAAAATGAGCCCAGTTTATTTTTTCTGAAGAATACCCAATCCAGGCCTACTTATTTTTCTACGCCCTAATGGGCTGCAACTCTTTCAAGATGCCTGCAAATCTTGAAAGTAATATGAAATGGGCTGTAAATATAAAAACAGATGACAAATTGGCAATTACTTTATAATTTCTGAATGTTTTCACATTTTCAGATTCCAATTTCACTAGGCTTTAACCTAATTTAAACATATATTCCAAGTAGTTTAAATCTGGCTTAACATTTCGATATTAAAAATAGTTTGGAACCCACTGAAATATGCGAAATTTTGTTTAAAATTTTAACCCTGGCCCTGGCCAACAAAAAAACGACCGCAATAAATTGCATAAGAAGTTGCAATGAGCTATATATAAATTATTAAAAAAATAGGGAATGGTCTGACTTGCGGGCCTATTAAGTTGACGCATATGCAAGAATTTTTTCACTTATTATATACGACAACAAACGATTCTAGCAGACGTAACCGTTGGATGTCAATCCAACGGCCGTCGTGTTTCTTCAATCTCTGATCTTCTTGCTCCAGCCGCCAAATCCAGCGCCAAGGGACCGCTTGCTCCGCCTCACGTGGCGGGTGTGGCTGCCAGCAGCCTCACCGCCCCTACTACTCCCATCGTTGGCGAGGCCATCCCTCTACTCACCCATATCCCTCCACTGTTGTGGCTTCGCCGCCTACGGGTCATTCCCTTCCTGGGTCTCGCCGTCGTCCATCGCGCTGGTGTTCTCGGCACGGCATGGTCAACGTTGTCAACAAACGACAACATCGAAAGAGGGACGTACATGGAGAGGCTGACAGTTGGGACCCACATGGTCCATGGCCGCACGCAAGCAAGTACCTCCTTATTACGCCAAAAAGAATGAATACACCCGCTGACAGCTCGGACCCACCAGCTATATCTTCGCACACAAGGAAGTGCCTCCTTATTACGCACAAAAAAATGAATACTCCCCCTCCTAGCTGGGACCCACCATAGTGGGAGGCTGACTTGTGGGCCTACTAAGTTGACGCGGACGGAGGGCTTTTTCAACTTAGTCAACAAACAATTCTATCACCAGTGACCGTTGGATTGTTAACATCCAACGGTCGTCCTGCTTCTTCAACCTCTGATTTTCTTGCTCCAGTCGTCCAAACCACCGCGTGCTCTTGCCTCCCGTGGCCGGCTATGCTGCCGCGGAGGCATCACCGCCCCCTACTACTCCCACCGCTGGCCAGGCCCTACGACGACGACAGCCTCACACCGCAGCCAAACTAGTGAACCCTCGTACTCCTCTCCGCGTGGGCATCCAGTGCTGTGTCTTCCCCGGCTCCGTGTCGTTCCCTTCCTAGGCCTCGTCGTCGTCCACCGCCTTGGTGCTCTCGGCGCGGCGTGGTCAATGTGGTCAAAGAACGACTTCCATCGGAAGAGTACTGTATGTTGAGAGGCTGACAGCTGGGTCCACGGCCGCAGCAAGGAAGTGCCTCCTTATTATGCGCAAAATAATTATTCCTCCACCTGACAGCAGGGACCCACCGGACGGGCCACCGTATTTCGCAAAAAAAATGTTTCCCCCCTGACTGCTAGGACCCACCAGCTACATCCACGCAAGGAAGTGCGTCCATATTACGGGCAAAAAAATTGTTTCGCCCCCCTGACTGCCGTGTAAGGAACCTGACAGTCGGGACCCACCCGGTCGAAGCGTACGTAGCGTTGTCATTCTGGCCGCGAACGTGTACGTACAGTCGATCGGTCTGTCTGCAGGCTGTAGCGATGAACCTGGCCGTGTAAGGAAGGACAGTGTCGTAGTAGAGGCGCACACGTGTCGTAGTAGAGGCGCGCACGTGTCGTAGTAGAGGCGCGCACGTAGCATGTACACGTACGTACAGCGGCCAGGGTTCAAGAAAGTCAATACGGCCACGTACATACATACGGGCGGGGTCTCAAACGCCTACTCGCGCATATGTACGGCCAGGGCTCGTGTACATGGCTGGGTCAGAACAGAGAAACTGCATCGTCATCGTGTTCATGGGGAGGCAACGGAATGCGTCGTGTTCATCGGGAGGCAACGGAACGCGTGCTGTTCATCGGGAGCCAACTGGCTTGGACGGAACAGCCGATGGAAACGAGGCCTGGCGTACCGCAGAACGGAGGAAACGGCCTTGTGTTCGACCGACCACGGTAGAAATGGGATCTTGTTCATCGGGAGGGGTCTAGCGTACCGCAAAATGGTTGAAACGGGGTCCTGTTAATCGGGAGGGGTGTGGCGTACCGCAAAACAGAGGAAACAGACTTGTGTTGGAGTGCTACGGTCGAAACGGGGGTCCTGTTCATCGGGAGGGGTGTGGCGTACCGCAAAATGGGACTCCACGGGATACTGTTCATCTTCACCGTCGACTGCCTCCATGGGGTACTGTTCATCCACCGTCGACCTCCTCCAGCCTCCACCTGTGACTGTTCATCCACGGGCTCCTGTTCATCCAGCCTCCACCGCTCCTCCACCAGCTACTGTTCAACCAGCCCTCTACACGGGGTCCTGTTCAACCACCCCTCCACAAGCTACTGTTCATCCAGCCCTCCACTGACTACTGTTCAACCAGCCCTCCATCGGCTACTGTTCAACCAGCCCTCCACGGGGTCCTGTTCATCCAGCCCTCCACGGGGTCCTGTTCATCTAGCGGCAACGACCTCTACTACCACAGGGTCCTATTCATCCAACCCCCCACCAGGAACTCTTCGTCCAAACCCCCCCCCCCCCTAACAACACTCACTGTTCATCCAGAGGCAGCATCGATCGGCTTCAGTTAGCAACAGTAGCGAAGGAATCACTCGGGTTCAGTTAACAGCAAGGGATCGATCGATCGCTCGGGTTCAATAACGCATAGCCTGCAATGCAATCGCTCGGGTTCAGTTAGAGCCCAACGCCTCGCTTGGGTTCAGTTAGAGCGCAACGCCTCGCACACACGCGCGTACGTACGAGAGAAACGCGCATCGCTCGGCCACCGACCACCCACCGTAATCGGGAACTCCTCCAATATTTTCCTCGCCCTCGCTTCTACCACGGTTTTCTCCATCATGGACGGCCCAAAGAATGTCATGCAGCTGCGTCTCCGGCCCGCCCAGGACGAAAAGCCCATTTTTTGTCATGATTTTTTGTCATAGAAGTAGGAGCCCACCACATCTATAATGATACCAGGTTTTGTCACAATTATCATCATAGAAGTGTCATAAGCATGGCAGAAAAATTTTCGTTCGGCCCAAAATGTCACTGATGTCTTTTTTTGTAGTGCTAGATCGATTTTTCTTGCCATGTGAAGAGGTGCTTTGTGATGGGTTCGATCTTACGGTGCTTGATCCCAGTGACAGAAGGGGAACCGACACGTATGTATCGTTGCTATTAAGGATAACAAGATGCGGTCTATTTCTACATAAATAGATCTTGTCTACATCATGTCATCGTTCTTATTGCATTACTCTGTTTCTCTATGAACTTAATACACTAGATGCATGCTGGATAGCGGTCGATGTGTGGAGTAATAGTAGTAGATGCAGGTAGGAGTCGGTCTACTAATCTTGGACGTGATGCATATATAATGATCATTGCCTTGATATCGTCATGATTATTTGAAGTTCTATCAATTGCCCAACAGTAATTTGTTTACCCACCGTATGCTATTTTTTCTCGAGAGAAGCCACTAGTGAAATCTACGGCCCCCGGGTCTCTTCTTTATTATATTTGCCTTCGCGATCTATTTTTATTTGCTTTTATTTCCAGGTCTATTAATCCAAAAATACAAAAATACCCTGCTGCAATTTATTATTATTTATTTTATCTCGCGTTCCCGCGAGATCTATTTATCCAATAAACTACAATTTTACCTATCTTTTTACCCATGAGGGATTGACAACCCCTCTATTATGCCGGGTTGCAAGTATTTGTTCTTTGTGTGCAGGAGTTGTTTACGTGGTGTTGCGTGGTTCTCCTACTAGTTCGATAACCTTGGTCTCATCACTGAGGGAAATACCTACCGTAGCTGTGCTGCATCATCCCTTCCTCTTTGGGGAAATAGCGACGTAGTTCAAGCCGCATCAAGCAGCAATCATCAGGAAGATCTGCATGGCCAACGAGGGAGATATCATCAGCGACCAGGCCCTTGAAGCGTATGTCGAACTCTTCAAGAAACCCCTTTCGAACTCCCACATCACAATGATTCTAGCACTGTTTGGTTCGGAACCATCAGTTCTTCCACTCATGGAGCTACCGGCCGGAGTGGAGCTAGGCCTCTGATAGAGGCAAAGGTGTCCCGTCTTTCGATGAGATGTTGGTTTTCGCTTTGGAGGAAGTCGACTTTGACGATCCGACTACGAACGTGCGAGGACGTCGCGCCTTAGCAATCGCTAAACCAACTCCGAGAGGTTATTGACCACGCCGAGCACGATCAACTCGACCACGAGGGTCTGCTTCCTGCGAGCAAACGAAGAACAAGCAAGAAACTGAGATTGCAATCTGGATATTGCGAATATAAGATGAAAGCTTTATTGATCAAGGTGGGGTTCTGTGGCGCTTTGTCCGGTCGTTGAACACAAACGGCACGCGGGTTGCAGCTATGGCCAACTTTTAATCTAAACAAAACCCAAGGTCTAAACGGTGCCCTAAGGGCTGTATATATGGAGGAAGAGGGGGAATTTCGTGGCCCTTGGTGGAGGGTCCGAAATCAACCCTATCTCTTGTTTCCCCACACATACGGACTCTAAAAATAGCCTATACTTGTGTATTTCGAAATTACAAGGGCTGGCCCACTAATAAGGTGACGAAACCTAGAATAGCCTCGGGGCGACATTTATGAAGTAGCATCTTGTATATTTCGTCCAAGGCTTCATGCACCCATTATGGTGGCTTCAAAGTCCTGAAATCATCACTTGTAACTCCGTTTGTTCCCTTTGCATGGCATTATCTCCATGCTTGTTCTTGCTCCAATGTCCATCCTTCTCCAAGCTAGGGCCTTCATTTGTAAGCAAAACAAATGTATCCAATTTAGGAAGCATCATATTCTCATGAACATTAGAATCATTACCAAGAAACGAAAGTACCTGATAATTTAATTGGCGTGCGCGAGCTCTAGTAATTGGTCCAGTATATGTAGCAGTAGGGGCTATGGGTGTAACAATGGTATTGATGTCCTCATCAGCCTCTAGCGCCTCCTAAGTATGGTGGATCTGTAGACCTTGCTCATGGTGATACAACCCCTTAAATTATTGGTGTGGACCGTCCGGGGACTAAACTCTCCGGCGTGTAGGCATTCTATCTACCAAGTGGTAAACTCGACAGTCCTAGCATTATATGCTTCCAAGAGACTAAGATGCAGAACATCACTGTGGAACTTGTAAGGCAATGTCTTGGAAATAAATTCAAAGCTTCTACTATTTGCCTGCGTGGGTACTAGAGGCGGCATCCTCCTTGCTTGGGATGCTACGATGGTGCAATTATCAAACCCGCACACCACAACTAATACGCTAACGGTGATGGTCAAACCTGTGGAAGGGTCGGAATGGTGGATCACCGAGGTTTACGTCCCGCAGGGTGATAGAGAGAAGATCGAGTTCCTTCAGGAGATTGTGGAGGTGCGCGAACTGCTGGCAGGCCCATGGGTGCTCGTGGGGGACTTTAACCTCCTAGCCAACCCCGAGGACAAGAACAATGCGGTAATTAATAGGCGGATGATGGCTAGATTCTGTTCAAAACTGAACCAGCTAGAACTCAAGGAGATTCACCTGAATGGGCGTAAATTCACGTGGTCGAATGAAAGGGAGAGGCCGACCCTTGAGAAGATTGATCATATTTTTTGCACCAATTCGTGGGAGGAGGATCACGCCTCAAGTTTTCTAGCAGCGTTGGGATCCGCGATATCGAATCACTGCCCTCTCCTCCCGGACCTGGACACAGACTTCAGATTCAGAAAGCGCTTTCGCTTCGAGGCTTTTTGGACCAAAGCTGAGGGCTTCTTTGACATGGTCACAGAAGCGTGGAACCCCATCCCATCCATTGGAAACCCGTTTATAGTGTTGGATAACAAGCTAAGAGTGACAGCTAGGCAGATGCAAAGCTGGAGCGATAGGTGGATCGACAACGTCAAACTACAAATCTTCGTAGCCTTGGAGATCATCGCGCGATTGGACGTGGCCATGGACTCGCGACATGATGAGGACATCAATACCATTGTTATACCCACAACCCCTGCTGCTATACATACTGGACCAATTACTAGAGCTCGTGCACGCCAATTGAATTACCAGGTACTTTCGTTTCTTGGTAATGATTCTAATGTTCATGAGAATATGATGCTGCCTAAATTGGATACATTTGTTTTTCTTACAAATGAAGGGCCTGGCATGGATAAGAGGGATGAACACTGGAGCAAGACCAAGCAGGGAGATGATGGCATGCGCAAGGGGATCAAGAACGGAATTACAAGTGATGATTTCAGGACTTTGAAGCCACCATAAGGAGTGCATGAAGCCTTGGACGAAATATACAAGATGTCACTTCATAAATTTCGTCCAGAGGCTATTCTAGGTGCTGCGTCACCTTATTATTGGGCCAGGCCCATGTATTTTTGAAATAATTAAGTATAGTTTGTTTTTAGAGTCTATGTGTGGGGAAACAAGAGTTAGGGTTGGTTTCAGACCCCTCCTCCAAGGGCCACGCAATTTCCCCTCTTCCTCCATATATACAGCCCTTAGGGCGTCGTTTAGACTTTGGGTTTTGTTTAGATTAAAGTTCACCATAGCTGCAACTTGGCATTTCGCTTGTGTTCAACGACTGCACAAAGGCGTCCACAGTAACCCCACCTTGATCAATAAAGCTTTCCTCTTATATTCGCAATATCTAGATTGCAATCTTAGTTTCTTGCTTGTTCTTTGTTTGCCTGCAGGAAACAGACCTTCGTGGTCAGGTTGATCGTGCTCCGGCGTGGTCAATAACCTCTCGGAGTTGGTTTAGCGATTACTAAGGCGCGACGTCCTTGCACGTTCGTAGTCGGATCATCAAAGTCGACTTCCTCCAAAACAATAGCCACAATCTCATCGAAAGACGGGACACCTTTGCCTCTATCAAGTGGTATCAAATTTCCAGGTTGCTCGGTGAGATTTTACAGTTTTTCGTAGTTTAAATCGAGTCTGTTCTTCATACCTATAGTCCACGAAAAAGCCAAAAAAAATTAGGGTTAGTTCATCCTATCCGAACCAATCTGAGCCTTTGCATAATCTTTTCTGTATTTGCTTTGTTGAATTTGCGGTTGCATCATCGTGTCAAGTTGCTGGTCTTAGCGTCTAGTCCTTTAGAGTTTCAAGTTCTGTTCACAGGTTGTCACGTCGCCGCTGCCATGTATCACCACCACATCATCATCATCGCCGTTGCCATATGTCACCACCGCATCATCATCATCGCCGCTGCCATATACCACCACCACATATTCACCGCCAATCCGAGTCCATATACGCCACCAAATATTAGTCGCCATCACGCCAATCCGAGTCCACCTGTAACATATATCCGCCACCAGTCTGAATTCCACCAGATTCATCGCCGCCACCAGTCCGAGATTCCACCAGATTCATCTCCGCCACCAGTCCGAGTCTAGTAATTGTTGCTTTGTTTTCGATTTCCAGATCATGCGATACTCCGAGTCATGACAGAGTAGGACTCCCCAACTTCCGAGCCATCCACAGAAGAAAAATAGTTCCAGTTTCAAACAAAAAAACTAAGTATGGAAAATTCTGGCTAGGCAGTTTTTAGGACATTTGTAGACTTCTTTGAAAAAAATTGTTGCGGAGCAAAAAAAGGAGGAAAAAAAGGTGCAAAAAAAAGTAAAAAAAATTCAGAGTGTGCTCCTCCCTTGTTTACGTGCAGCGCCGTGATTTTGTTAGTGTTCTAGGCTCGCGTCTCTAGTACGGTCTAGCCTAGGACCAGCACAGTACCGTCGTTGAGCGTTATTAAACTTTGCCTATCTGAATTGATTATTGCTGACCCTTTTTGCTACCATATTATAAGCCTTCCCAGCTCCACATACATCTACATCGTGCGTTTGACTCTCCTGGTAATCGCTCTATCCAAGCTTTGAGAGTTTTGACTACATCGGTTGCCGATCACCGCCTGCTGCTAGGTAAGAACTTGTAAGAATTTGAGATTTGCTTGACGGATTTGTGACACCCACCACCACCACCACTTGTTAGTAGTCTGTAGGATCCTATTCTTGTGTGTTTCTATTGCTGCTAACCATGCCAAGATCACAAGCCGACGAGATTGACTGGGAGAACTTAACGAACAAGGAGCTTCATGATAAGTTTCAGCAAATGATGACTGAACAGGTGCAAGATGTGCTGAACAATTTTGAAGAGGTCGTGGAGAAGATCACTGGCCTTGAGAAGACGTTCGAAACAAAGCTCGATGACAGATTTAATAAACTGCTTGGGCGTCTTCCACCACCGGCCGCACCTGCCGCACCTCTGCAACTACTACTACTACTACTACTACTACTACTACTACTACTACTACTACTACTACTACTACTACTACTACTACTACTACTACTACTACTACTACTACTACTACTACTACTACTACTACCTCCACGTCGCGAAACAGCCCTCCGCCGAGCGAGCCGTGTCCTTCTTCAGCCTGGCCAAACTATTGGTGCTGCTGTTGATACTTCTGTGGCTCCTGATGCTGATGCGGAGGATGATTATGCGGGAGATTACGAGGATGAGGTTGATCAAAATCAGAACTACGTGCAACCACAAGCACCACAACCACCAGGTCGTCCACATGCAAATAATCACAATGGTAGGGCTCTTCCTCAGGTACGAGATCATGACCATCTTCCTAAACTGAAATTGAATATTCCACCATTTGAGGGTAGATATGTTCCTGATATATATCTTACTTGGGAGTTAGAAACTGAACAACGATTTACATATTTACAATATCCTGAGGAGAGACGTGTTCCTGCTGTTGTTTGTGCTTTCACTAGCTTTGCATGTGTTTGGTGGTCTATTCCAGCTACTTGGGCTGCTTTGAAAACTGCTATGCGTACTCGTTGGGTTCCACCATATTATCAACGTGAATTAATTCAAAAATTGCAGCGTTTGAGACAAGGAAAAAATTCTGTAGAAGAATATTATCAGGAATTACAAACTGGCATGATTAGATGTGGTATTGTTGAGGAGAATGAAGTTATGCTTGTGCGTTTTATGGGTGGATTAAATAGAGCGATTCAGACCATTCTAGAGTATAAGGAGTATAATAATATCACTCGTTTATTCCATCTTGCTTGTAAAGCTGAACGTGAAGTGCGTGGATCGATGTGCATTGGCGCCAACTAACTTTTCTCGCAGTCGATCTTCATCATGGACACCACGTGCATCCTCTACTTCCACTGCACCAAGACCTCCATCAAAGCCACCGATACAAGAAAGCAGGCACAACCACCACTATCTGCCAAGAGCACACCTGCCGGGGCTGCGCAGAACTCTTCTTCTTCCATGGCATCAACAGGGCACACAAGTGATATTATTTGTCGTCGTTGTAAGCGAAGAGGACATTTTGTGAGAGAATGCAAATCTTAGCGTGTGATGGTTGCTACTGAGGATGGTGGGTATGAGTCCGCCAGTGACTATGACGAGGAGACTTTGGCTCTTATTACACATGAAGAACACGGTGGAGATGATTCTGATCATAAGACGCAATACATGGCTGCTGAAGATGCTGACAGGTATGAATGATTAGTTTCTCAACGTATTTTGAGTGTGCAGGTTACACAAGCTGAGCAAAATCAGAGGCATAATTTGTTCCATACAAAGGGAGTTGTGAAGGAACGTTCTGTTCGTGTCATCATAGATGAAGGGAGCTGCAACAACTTGGCTAGCATGGAGATGGTGGAGAAGCTATCTCTCACCACAAGACCACATCCACATCCTTACTACACCCAATGGTTCAACAACAGCGACAAGGTTAAGGTAACACGTGTTCGTGTGCATTTTAGTATCTCTACATATGCTGATTATGTTGATTGTGATGTGGTACCTATGCAAGCATGTTCCTTATTACTTGGTAGACCATGGCAATTTGATAAAAGTTCTGTACACCATGGTAGAAACAATCAGTATACTCTTGTTCATAAGGACAAAAATATTGCTTTGCTTCATATGACTCCTGATTCCATTTTGAAAGATGATATTAATAGAGCTAATAAAACAAAATAGGAGCAAAATAAGAGTGAAAATCATATTGTGGCAAAAGAATTTGAAAACAAATGAAGCCTAATAATAAACCATCTAGTGTTGCTTCTGAAATTAAATTGAAAAGTGCATGTTTACTTCCCACCAAATCCGATATTGATGATCTAGATTTTAGCAAATCTGTTTGCTATGCTTTTGTGTGCAAAGAGGCATTATTTTCATTCGAGGGCGTGCCTTCCTCTTTGCCTCCTGCTGTCACTAACATTTTGCAGGAGTTCACTGACGTCTTTCCACAAGACGTGCCACCGGGATTACCACCTACTCGAGGGATTGAGCATCAAATTTGACTTAATTCCCGGTGCATCATTGCCCAACCGTGCACCATACCGTACCAATCCAGAGGAGACGAAGGAGATTATGCGTCAAGTACAAGAGCTGCTCGACAAAGGTTATATACACGAATCCCTTAGTCCTTGTGCTGTTCCTATCATTTTAGTGCCGAAAAAGGATGGTACGTCGCGTATGTGCGTTGATTGTAGAGGCATTAATAATATTACTATTCGTTATCGTCATCCTATTCCTAGGCTAGATGATATGCTTCATGAATTGAGTGGCTCTACATATTCTCCAAAGTTGATTTGCGTAGTGGATACCATCAAATTCGTATGAAATTGGGAGATGAATGGAAAACAGCATTTAAAACTAAGTTTGGATTATATGAGTGGTTAGTCATGCCTTTTGGGTTAACTAATGCACCTAGTACTTTCATGAGATTAATGAACGAAGTTTTACGTGCTTTCATTGGACAATTTGTGGTAGTTTACTTTGATGACATATTGATTTATAGCAAATCTTTGGAGGAACATTTGGAACATTTACGTGTTGTTTTTATTGCTCTACGTGATGTACGTTTGTTTGGTAACCTTGGGAAGTTCACCTTTTGCACCAACCGAGTATCTTTTCTTGGCTATGTTGTTGCTCCACAGAGGATTGAAGTTGATAAAGCCAAGATTGAAGCTATTGAGAGTTGGCTGCAGCCCAAAACGGTCACAGAAGTGAAGAGTTTCCTTGGCCTTGCTGGTTTCTATAGGTGTTTTGTGAAAGATTTCAACACCATTGGTGCACCTCTCAACGAGCTTACAAAGAAGGATGTGCCTTTTGTTTGGGGTACCGCACAGGAAGAAGCCTTCACGGTATTGAAAGATAAGTTGACACATGCTCCTTTACTCCAACTTCCTGATTTTAATAAGACTTTTGAGCTTGAATGTGATGCTAGTGGAATTGGATTAGGAGGTGTGTTATTACAAGATGACAAACCTGTTGCATACTTTTCTGAAAAATTGAGTGGGCCTAGTCTGAACTATTCTACTTATGATAAAGAATTATATGCTCTTGTTTGGACCTTAGAAACATGGCAACATTATTTATGGCCCAAAGAATTTGTTATACATCCTGATCATGAATCTTTGAAACACATTAAAAGTCAAGCAAAACTGAACCATAGACATGCTAAATGGGTTGAATTCATTGAGACTTTCCCTTATGTCATTAAGCACAAGAAGGGTAAAGAAACTGTTATTGCTGATGCATTGTCTCGTCGTTATACTATGCTTTCACAACTTGACTTTAAAATATTTGGTATGGAGACCATCAATGATCAACATGTGCATGATGCTGAATTTAAAGATGTATTGCAGAATTGTAAATAAGGTAGAACATGGAACAAGTTCGTCGTTAACGATGGATTTGTGTTTCGTGCTAACAAGCTATGCATTCCAGCTAGCTCCGTTCGTCTTTTGTTGTTGCAGGAGGCGCATGGAGGAGGACTAATGGGACACTTTGGCGTGAAGAATACGGAGGATATACTTATTACACATTTCTTTTGGCCAAAGATGAGAAGGGATGTTTAGCGTTTTGTTGCTCGCTGCACTACATGTCAAAAAGCTAAGTCACGACTCAATCCTCATGGTTTATATATGCCTTTGCCTGTACCTAGTGTTCCTTGGGAGGATATATCTATGGACTTTGTTTTAGGTTTACCCCGAACAAAGAAGGGGAGGGATAGCATATTTGTTGTCGTGGATAGGTTCTCGAAAATGGCACTCTTTATACCATGTCATAAAAGTGATGATGTTGTTAATGTTGCTGATTTGTTCTTTCGTGAAATTATTCGCTTGCATGGTGTGCCAAATACTATTGTTTTAGATCATGATACTAAATTTCTTAGCCACCTTTGGAGATGTTTATGGGCTAAGTTGGGGACTAAACTGCTTTTTAGTACTACTTGTCACCCCCAAACTGATGGTCAAACTGAAGTAGTCAATAGAACATTGTCTACTATGCTTAGGGCTGTTTTGAATTTTCTTATAAGCGTGCGTTGCATTCTACTACTAAGATGTGCCCTTTTGAAATTGTGTATGGTTTCCTACCTCGTGCACCCATTGATTTGTTGCCTCTTCCATCTTCGGAGAAGGTTAGTTTTGATGCTAAACAACTACGTGCTGAATTGATCTTAAAAATGCATGAGTTAACTAAGGAAAACATTGAGCGTATGAATGCTAAATATAAACTTGCTGGAGATAAGGATAGAAAACATGTTGTCTTTACACCTGGAGATCTTGTTTGGTTACATTTGCGTAAGGATAGGTTTCTAATTTGCGCAAATCAAAGCTAATGCCACGTGCTGATGGTCCTTTTCAGGTGTTAGAGAAAATAAATGATAATGCATATAAACTTGAGGTGCCTGCAGATTTTGGGGTTAGTCCCACTTTTAACATTGCAGATTTGAAGCCTTATTTGGGTGAGGAAGATGAGCTTCCGTCGAGGACGACTTCATTTCAAGAAGGGGAGGATGATGAGGACATCAATACCATTGTTACACCCACAGCCCCTGCTGCTATACATACCGGACCAATTACTAGAGCTCACGACGCCAATTGAATTACTGTGTACTTTCGCTTCTTGGTAATGATTCTAATGTTCATGAGAATATGATGCTGCCTAAATTGGATACATTTGTTTTGCTTACAAATGAAGGGCCTGGCATGGATAAGAGGGATGAACACTGGAGCAAGACCAAGCAGGGAGATGATGGCATGCGCAAGGGGATCAAGAACGGAGTTACAAGTGATGATTTCAGGACTTTGGAGCCACCATAAGGAGTGCATGAAGCCTTGGACGAAATATACAAGATGCCACTTCATAAATTTCATCCATAGGTTATTCTAGGTGCTGCGTCACCTTATTATTGGGCCAGGCCCATGTATTTTCGAAATACTTAAGTATAGGTTGTTTTTAGAGTCCGTATGTGTGGGGAAACAAGAGTTAGGGTTGGTTTCGGACCCCTCCTCGAAGGGCCACGAAATTCCCCCTCTTCCTGCATATATACAGCCCTTAGGGAATCATTTAGACTTTGGGTTTTGTTTAGATTAAAGTTCGCCATAGCTGCAACTTCGCGTACTTCGTTTGTGTTCAACGACCAGACAAAGGCATCACAGAACCCCACCTTGATCAATAAAGCTTTCCTCTTATATTTGCAATATCCTTTAGCGACCCGACCTCGAGACAATGAAGTCTCGTGGCTTAAGTGTCATCCTGGATCGGTATGTTTGACACACAAAGACTCGAGGATTTATAACAGAGGTAAATCACATGTATAAAATAACGTAAATACTATTACCTCAATCCAAATAGCGGAAGTAACAAGGTTGTGGATTCGCATCAACACCAACGGCAAATTTGAGTGTAGAAATCGTAACCCTAACGTATCACTTACTCGTCGTAAGATAATCCTGCAACATGAGACGTTGCAGCCACAGAGGGTCAGTACATTGATTGTACTGGCAAATTCACACCATAGGATAATGATGAATAATAGCTATCACTACATGCATATTTGGCTGGTGGAAAAGCTCTATGTTATAATTTTTGCGAAAAGCCAATTTTTCCCAACAACAAAGGAATAGATTTTAATTTAACTATCATGGTGGTTGAACAACATTGAGAAGGTACCCCCAACTCAATCCCAATTAAAGTCATTAACAACCCAACAATATTAATTAGGAGTGATGAGATACTTAAGATACTCCAAGTACTAGATACTCAAGATTGTCCATAACCGGGGACACGGCTAATCATGATTAGTTTGTACACTCTGCGGAGGTTTGCGCACTTTTCCCCACAAGACTCGATCGCCTCCGTTGGATTTCTCGCACTACATGGTGATTGAGAAACGGATGACCGAGACACAGTCTTTCAGAAACATTAACTCTCTACTCCGGGTGGACCATACCAAACCTACAAAACCCACTACCTGCTGATCCACCTCTTCAAGAGCTTCATGTAACTTACTCAACTATGCTAGATCCCATAATAGCTTGTGGCTACACATGGAAGTTTCTAGCATGAATCATCTCAGTTCCCTTTGAGCCTTGGTGGCGGTCAATAGGAAGATCACACGGGTACCCCGGGATTTCCAAAAAAACAGACAACACTGGGTTCCCCAGGTGCCTCAATCCACCCAGATGTGTATTAAAGTTGCCACCTTAAGTTGAACCATTAAGTAAACAATCTCACATCTGTCATGGAATACACTCAAACCCAATCCACGCCTACGAGCATAGCATAACAATATAAGCGGCACATAGTAGTAACTCCCCAGGGTTTGATATAACAGGGCAATAGGTTCCTACCTCATCAACTACTTCCCATCCCACATATTAATGACATCCTAATCATGCAATGTTTGAGGGGTGAAACTAATGCATAAAACTGGGTATGAAGGGGATATGATCAAAGTGTGAACTTGCCTGCAATGTTGATGAAGATGATTCGCACTCAAAACTCTTGATAGATCTACTCGTCACACTCCGGTCAATCTATCGTAAGCAAGCAATAGTAACCACACATAAGCAATCAAGCAAAAGAATCGAAGAAAAGATCACGGAAAACTTCGAAAACAAGCAAATAACTCTTGCAAAATAAAACAATTTCTAACAATACCAAAATTATATGAATTTGGCCTTATCAGAAAGTTTATGTCAAGAGCTTCGATTAGCAAAAAGAATCAACTCAAACGGAGCTACGGAACTCAAGTTATGATCAAACGAAGTTTGAATTCAAATCTGATCTAATTCAAATTTTAAAATTTGAAAAACATGTTTAAGTTGTTTTACTGGATAGACGAGATCATAACGAACAAGTGGGCGTTGGTTTCGTTGGATTTGGACTAACGAGTAAAAAGTTATGACCGTTTGAAGAACAGGGACTATTCTGTAAATAAAATCACCACAAATGGGTCCCTGGCGGAAATTAAAAATGATGAGGACATCAATATCATTGTTACACCCACAGCCCCTGCTGCTATACATACTGGACCAATTACTAGAGCTCGCGCACGCCAATTGAATTATCAGGTACTTTCGTTTCTTGGTAACGATTCCAATGTTCATGAGAATATGATGCTGCCTAAATTGGATACATTTGTTTTGCTTACAAATGAAGGGCCTACCATGGACAAGAAAGATGAACCTTGGAGCAAGTTCAAGCATGGAGATGTTGGCATGCGCAAGGGGAACAAGAACGGAGTTACAAGTGATGATTCCAGACTTTGAAGCCACCCTAATGAGTGCATGAGGCCTTGGACGAAATATACAACATGCCACTTCATAATATTCGTCCATAGGCTATTCTAGGTGCTGCGTCACCTTATTATTGGGCCAGCCCATGTAATTTCGAAATACTTAAGTATAGGCTGTTTTAGAGTCCGTATGTGTGGGGAAACAAGAGTTAGGGTTGGTTTTGACCCTCCCTCAAGGGCCACGAAATTCCTCCTCTTCCTCCATATATACAGCCCTTAGGGCGCTTTAGACTTTGGGTTTTGTTTAGATTAAAAGTTCGCCATAGCTGCAACTTCGCAGCATTTCGCTTGTGTTCAACGACTGCACAAAGGCGCCACAGAACCCCACTTGATCAATAAAGCTTTCATCTTATATTCGCAATATCCAGATTGCAATCTCAGTTTCTTGTTTGTTCTTCGCTTGCTCGCAGGAAATGACCCTCGTGGTCGTTGATCGTGTTCGGCGTGGTCAATAACCTCTCGGAGTTGGTTTAGCGATTGCTAAGGCGCGACGTCCTCGCACGTCAGTAGTCGGATCGCCAAAGTCGACTTCCCCAAAGCGAAAACCAACATCTCATCGAAGACGGAAACCTTTGCCTCTATCAAGTGGTATCAGATTTTCAGGTTGCTCGGTGAGATTTTACAGTTTTTCAGAGATTAGATCGAGTCTATTCTTCATACCTAAAGTCCACGAAAAAGCCACAAAAAATTAGGGTTAGTTCATCATATCCGAACCAATCTGAGCCTTTGCATAATCTTTTTAGGGTTTTGCTTTGTTGAATTTATGTTGCATCGTCGTGTCTAGTTGCTGGTCTTAGCATCTAGTCTTTTAGAGTTTCGAGTTCTGGTCATAAGTTGTCACGCCGCCACCGCACCATCATCATCGCCCCTGCCACCTACCACCACCGCTCTGAATCCGTATCCATAGACCACCACCAATCCGTGTCCATATACCACCACCGATCCATATCCATATACTACCACCGCTACCACCACCGCTGCCATATACCACCACCATATATCCACCACCAATCCGAGTTCCTTGCATATTAGGTTTGTTTTCGAGATCCATCTAGTTTCCGATTCGTGTTTCCGTGCCGGAGTAGGTTTCTGAAAAAAAAAGTCCGGAAACCACCCTCCGTTTAGGCCCAAAATTTTCCGAAAACGCACTTGTCAAAAAAAATTCTGGCTATCCTAGTTTTAGGTGTTTATAAGCGTATTGAGACAGTCGCCGTTATAGAAAGTTTTCTGGGTGGATTAAATAGAGAGATTCAGACCATTCTAGACTATAAGGATTATAATAATATCACTCGATTATTCCATCTTGCTTGTAAAGCTGAACGTGAAGTGCATGATCGACAGGCGTTGGCGCGGACTAACTTTTCTGCAGGTCGACCTTCATCATGGACACCACGTGCATCATCTAATTCCACACGCTCTACTACACCGGCACCTCCGCCGGCTGCCACCTCCAACCGTGATACAAGAAAGCAGCACAACCACCACTATCCGCCAAGAGCACACCGCTGGGCCTACATGAGCTCTTCTTCTTCCATGGCGTCAACAGGGCACACAAGTGATATTATTTGTCGTCGTTGTAAGGAAAGAGGACATTTTGCGAGAGAATGCCAATCTCAGCGTGTGATGATTGCTACTGAGGATGGTGGGTATGAGTCCGCTAGTGACTATGATGAAGAGACTTTGGCTCTTATTACACATGAAGAACACGGTGGGGATGATTCTGATCATGAAACGCAATACATGGATGCTGAAGATGCTGACAGGTATGAATCTTTAGTTGCTCAACGTGTTTTGAGTGTGCAGGTTACACAAGCTGAGCAAAATCAGAGGCATAACTTGTTCCATACAAAGGGAGTTGTGAAGGAACGTTCTATTCGCGTCATCAAAGATGGAGGGAGCTGCAACAACTTGGCTAGCATGGATATGGTGGAGAAGCTTTCTCTCACCACAAGACCACATCCACATCCTTACTACATCCAATGGTTCAACAACAGCGGCAAGGTTAAGGTAACACGTACTGTTCGTGTGTATTTTAGTATCTCTACATATGCTGATTATGTTGATTGTGATGTGGTACCTATGCAAGCATGTTCCTTATTACTTGGTAGACCATGGCAATTTGATAAAAAATCTGTACACCATGGTAGAAACAATCAGTATACTCTTGTTCATAAGGATAAAAATATTACTTTGCTTCCTATGACTCCTGATTCCATTTTGAAAGATGATATTAATAGAGCTAATAAAGCAAAATAGGAGAAAAATAAGAGTGAAAATCAGATTGTGGCAAAAGAATTTGAGCAACAAATGAAGCCTAATAATAAACCATCTAATGTTGCTTCTGAAATTAAACTGAAAAGTGCATGTTTACTTGCCACCAAATCTGATATTGATGAGCTAGATTCTAGCAAATCTGTTTGCTATGCTTTTGTGTGCAAAGAGGCATTATTTTCATTCGAGGACGTGCCTTCCTCTTTGCCCCAGCTGTCACTAACATTTTGCAGAGTTCGCCGACGCCTTCCCACAAGACGTGCCACCGGATTACCACCTATTCGAGGGATTGAGCATCAAATTGACTTAATTCCCGGTGCATCGCTACCCAACCGTGCACCATACCGTACCAATCCAGAGGAGGCGAAGGAGATTATGCGTCAAGTATAGGAGCTGCTCGACAAAGGTTATATACGCGAATCTCTTAGTCCTTGTGTTGTTCCTATTATACTAGTGCCTAAAAGGGATGGTACGTCGCGTATGTGTGTTGATTGTAGAGGCATTAATAATATTACTATTCATTATCGTCATCCTATTCCTAGGCTAGATGATATGCCTGATGAATTGAGTGGCTCTACAATATTCTCCAAAGTTGATTTGCGTCGTGGATACCATCAAATTCGTATGAAATTGGAGATGAATGGAAAACAACATTTAAAACTAAGTTTGGTTTATATGAGTGGTTAGTCATGCCTTTTGGGTTAACTAATGCACCTAGTACTTTCATGAGACTAATGAACGAAGTTTTACGTGCTTTCATTGGACGATTTGTGGTTGTCTATTTTGATGATATACTGATTTATAGCAAATCTTTGGAAGAACATTTGGAACATTTACGTGCTGTTTTTAATGCTCTACGTGATGCACGTTTGTTTGGTAACCTTGGGAAGTGCACCTTTTGCACCGACCGAGTATCTTTTCTTGGCTATGTTGTTACACCACAGGAATTGAAGTTGATAAAGCCAAGATTGAAGCTATTGAGAGTTGGCCGCAGCCCAAAACGGTCACACAAGTGAGGAGTTTTCTTGACTCGCTGGTTTCTATAGGTGTTTTGTGAGAGACTTTAGCACCATTGCTGCACCTCTCAATGAGCTTAGAAAGAAGGATGTGCCTTTTGTTTGGGGTACCGCATGTGAAGAAGCCTTCACGGTATTGAAAGATAAGTTGACACATGCTCCTTTACTCCAAATTCCTGACTTTAATAAGACTTTTGAGCTTGAATGTGATGCTAGTGGAATTGGATTAGGAGGTGTGTTATTACAAGATGGCAAACCTGTTGCATACTTTTCTGAAAAATTGAGTGGGCCTAGTCTGAACTATTCTACTTATGACAAAGAATTATATGCTCTTGTTCGACTTTAGAGACATGGCAACATTATTTATGGCCCAAAGAATTTGTTATACATTCTGATCATGAATCTTTGAAACATATTAAAAGTCAAGCTAAACTGAATCGTAGACATGCTAAATGGGTTGAATTCATTGAGACTTTCCTTATGTCATTAAACACAAGAAGGGTAAAGAAAATGTTATTGCTGATGCTTTGTCTAAATCGCTATACTATGCTTTCACAACTTGACTTCAAAATATTTGGTTTGGAGACCATCAAAGATCAATATGTGCATGATGCTGATTTTAAAGATGTAATGCAGAATTGTAAGAAGGAAGAACATGGAACAAATTAGTTATTAATGATGGTTTTGTGTTCCGTGCTAACAAGCTATGCATTCCTACTAGCTCTGTTAGTCTTTTGTTGTTGCAGGAGGCGCATGGAGGAGGATTAATGTTGTTGGGAGGATAATTTGAATTACCTTAGCATTGCCCCGCTGCCATACAATTGTATTGGTTCAGCATGTATAGCAGCAGGGTTGTGGGTGTAACAATTGTATTGATGTCCTCATCATCCTCCCTTCTTGAAATGAAGTCGCCCTCGACGGAAGCTCATCTTCCTCACCCAAATAAGGCTTCAAATCTGCAATGTTAAAAGTGGGACTAACCCCAAAATCTGCAGCAGCTCAAGTTTATATGCATTATCATTTATTTTCTAACACCTTAAATGGACCATCAAGACGTGGTATTAGCTTTGATTTGCGCAAATTAGGAAACCTATCTCACGCAAATGTAACCAAACAAGATCTCCAGTGCAAAGACAACATGTTTTCTACCCTTATCTCCAAAGAAGTTTATATTTAGCATTCATACGCTCAATGTTGTCCTTAGTTAACTCATGCATTTTTAAGATCAATTCAGCACGTTGTTTAGCATCAACATTAACCTTCTCCGAAGATGGAAGAGGCAACAAATCAATGGGTGCACGAGGTAGGAAACCATACACAATTTCAAAAGGGCACATCTTAGTAGTAGAATGCAATTAACGATTATAAGCAAATTCAATATGAGGCAAGCATTCTTCCCACATTTTCTTATTATTCTTCAAAACAGCCCTAAGCATAGTAGACAATGTTCTATTGACTACTTCAGTTTGTCCATCCGTTTGGGGTTGACAAGTAGTACTAGAAAGCAGTTTAGTCCCGAACTTAGCCCATAAACATCTCCAAAAGTGGCTAAGAAATTTAGTATCACGATCTGAAACAATAGTATTTGGCACACCATGCAAGCGAATAATTTCACGAAAGAACAAATCAGCAACATTAACAAAGATCATCGCTTTTATGACATGGTATAAAGTGTGCCATTTTCGAGAATCTATCCACGACAACAAATATGCTATCCCTCCTCTTCTTTGTTCGAGGTAATCCTAAAACAAAGTCCATAGATATATCTTCCCAAGGAACACTAGGTACAGGCAAAGGCATATATAAACCATGAGGATTGAGTCGTGACTTAGCTTTTTGACATGTAGTGCAGCGAGCAACAAAACGCTCAACATCCCGTCTCATCTTTAGCCAAAAGAAATGTGTAGCAAGTACGTCCTCCGTCTTCTTCATGCCAAAGTGTCCCATTAATCCTCCTCCATGCGCCTCCTGGAACAACAAAAGACGAACAGAGCTAGCAGGAATGCATAGCTTGTTAGCACGAAACACAAAACCATCATTAATAACGAACTTGTTCCATGTTCTTCCTTCTTTACAATTCTGCATTACATCTTTAAAATCAGCATCATGCACATATTGATCTTTGATGGTCTCCAAACCAAATATTTTGAAGTTGATAGAGGCAAAGGTGTCCCGTCTTTCGATGAGATGTGGTTTTCGCTTGGGAGGAAGTCGACTTTGACGATCCGACTACGAACGTGTGAGGACGTCGCGCCTTAGCAATCGCTAAACCAACTCCGAGAGGTTATTGACCACGCCGGAGCACGATCAACCTGACCACGAGGGTCTGTTTCCTGCGAGCAAACGAAGAACAAGCAAGACACTGAGATTGCAATCTGGATATTGCGAATATAAGATGAAAGCTTTATTGATCAAGGTGGGGTTCTGTGACGCTTTGTCCGGTCGTTGAACACAAACGGCATGCGGTTGCAGCTATGGCGAACTTTTAATCTAAACAAAACCCAAGGTCTAAACGGTGCCCTAAGGGCTGTATATATGGAGGAAGAGGGGGAATTTCGTGGCCCTTGGTGGAGGGGTCCAAATCAACCCTAACTCTTGTTTCCCCACACATACGGACTCTAAAACAGCCTATACTTAAGTATTTCGAAATTACATGGGCCTGGCCCAATAATAAGGTGACGCAGCACCTAGAATAGCCTATGGACTAATATTATGAAGTGGCATCTTGTATATTTCGTCCAAGGCCTCATGCACTCATTAGGGTGGCTTCAAAGTCCTGAATCATCACTTGTAACTCCGTTTGTTCCCTTGCATGCCAACATCTCCATGCTTGAACTTGCTCCAAGGTTCATCTTTCTTGTCCATGGTAGGCCCTTCATTTGTAAGCAAAACAAATGTATCCAATTTAGGCAGCATCATATTCTCATGAACATTGGAATCGTTACAAGAAACGAAAGTACCGATAATTCAATTGGCGCATGCGAGCTCTAGTAATTGGTCCAGTATGTATAGCAGCAGGGGTTGTGGGTGTAACAATGGTATTGATGTCCTCATCAGAAGTCAAGTTGTGAAAGCATAGTATATCGACGAGACAAAGCATCAGCAATAACATTTTCTTTACCCTTCTTGTGTTTAATGACATAAGGGAAAGTCTCACTGAATTCAACCCATTTAGCATGTCTATGATTCAGCTTAGCTTGACTTTTAATATGTTTCAAAGATTCATGATCAGAATGTATAACAAATTCTTTGGGCCATAAATAATGTTGTCATGTATCTAAAGTCCGAACAAGAGCATATAATTCTTTATCATAAGTAGAAAAGTTCAGACTAGGCCCACTCAATTTTTCAGAAAAGTATGCAACAGGTTTGCCATCTTGTAATAACACACCTCCTAATCCAATTCCACTAGCATCACATTCAAGCTCAAAAGTCTTATTAAAGTCGTGAAGTTGGAGTAAAGGAGCATGTGTCAACTTATCTTTCAATTCCGTGAAGGCTTCTTCCTGTGCGGTACCCCAAACAAAAGGCACATCCTTCTTTGTAAGCTCATTGAGAGGTGCAGCAATGGTGCTAAAATCTCTCACAAAACACCTATAGAAACCAGCAAGTCCAAGAAAACTCCTCACTTGTGTGACCGTTTTGGGCTGCGGCCAACTCTCAATAGCTTCAATCTTGGCTTTATCAACTTCAATTCCCTGTGGAGTAACAACATAGCCAAGAAAAGATACTCGGTCGGTGCAAAAGGTGCACTTCCCAAGGTTACCAAACAAACGTGCATCATGTAGAGCATTAAAAACAGCACGTAAAAACAGCACGTAAATGTTCCAAAATATAGGATTAGCCGAACGGTATATCATCAAAATAGACAACCACAAATCGTCCAATGAAAGCACGTAAAACTTTGTTCATTAGTCTCATGAAAGTACTAGATGCATTAGTTAACCCAAAAGGCATGACTAACCACTCATATAAACCAAACTTAGTTTTAAATGATGTTTTCCATTCATCTCCCAATTTCATACGAATTTGATGGTATCCACTATGCAAATCAACTTTGGAGAATATTGTAGAGCCACTCAATTCATCAAGCATATCATCTAGCCTAGGAATAGGATGACGATAACGAATAGTAATATTATTATTGCCTCTACAATCAACACACATACGCGACGTACCATCCTTTTTAGGCACTAGTATAATAGGAACATCACAAGGACTAAGAGATTCGCGTATATAACCTTTGTCGAGCAACTCCTTTACTTGACGCATAATCTCCTTCATCTCCTCTGGATTGGTACGGTATGGTGCACGGTTGGGTAGCGATGCACCGGGAATTAAGTCAATTTGCTCAATCCCTCGAATAGGTGGTAATCCCGGTGGCACGTCTTGTGGGAAGACGCCAAACTCCCTGCAAAATGTTAGTGACAGCAGGGGGCAAAGAGGAAGGCACGTCCTCGAATGAAAATAATGCCTCTTTGCACACAAAAGCATAGCAAACAGATTTACTAGAATCTATCCCATCAATATCAGATTTGGTGGCAAGTAAACATGCACTTTTCAATTTAATTTCAGAAGCAACACTAGACGGTTTATTATTAGGCTTCATTTGTTGCTCAAATTCTTTTGCCACAATCTGATTTTCACTCTTATTTTTCTCCTGTTTTGCTTTATTAGCTCTATTATTATCATCTTTCAAAATGGAATCAGGAGTCATAGGAAGCAAAGTAATATTTTTATCCTTATGAACAAGAGTATACTGATTGTTTCTACCATGGTGTATGACTTTTATCAAATTGCCATGGTCTACCAAGTAATAAGGAACATGCTTGCATAGGTACCACATCACAATCAACATAATCAGCATATGTAGAGATACTAAATGCACACGAACAAGACGCTGCTACCTTAACCTTGCCGCTGTTGTTGAACCATTGGATGTAATAAGAATGTGGATGTGGTCTTGTGGTGAGAGATAGCTTCTCCACCATCTCCATGCTAGCCAAGTTGTTGCAGCTCCTCCATCTATGATGACTTGAATAGAACGCTCCTTCACAACTCCCTTTGTATGGAACAAATTATGCCTTTGATTTTGCTTAGCTTGTGTAACCTGCACACTCAAAACACGTTGAGCAACTAAACATTCATACCGTCAAGATCTTCAGCAGCCATGTATTGCGCCTCATGATCGAATCATCTCCATCGTGTTCTTCATGTGTAATAAGAGCCAATGTCTCCTCATCATAGTCACTAGCGGACTCATACCCACCATCCTCAGTAACAATCATCACACGCTTAGATGGGCATTCTCTCGCATAATGACCTCCACCCTTGCAACGTCGACAAATAATATCATGTGTTTGCCCTGTTGATGCCATGGATGAAGAAGAGGTCTTTGCAGGCCCAGAAGGTGTGCTCTTGGCAGATAGTGGTGATTGTGCCTGCTTTATTGTATCACGGTTGGAGGTGGTAGCTGACGGAGGTGCCGGTGTAGCAGAACGTGTGGAAGTAGATGATGCACGTGGTGTCCATGATGAAGGTCGACCTGCAGAAAATTTATCCCGCGCCAATGCCTGTCGATCCTGCACTTCACGTTCTGCTTTACAAGCAAGATGGAATAATCGAGTGATATTATTATAATCCTTGTAGTCTAGAATGGTCTGAATCTCTATTTAATCCACCCGTAAAACGTGCAAGCATAGCTTCATTCTCCTCAACAATACCACATCTAATCAAGCCAGTTTGTAATTCCCGGTAATATTCTTCACCGGATTTTTCCTTGTCTTAAGCGCTGCAATTTTTGAAGTAATTCACGTTGATAATATGGTGGAACCCAACGAGTACGCATAGCAGTTTTCAAAGCAGCCCAAGTAGCTGGAACAGGATATAATCGACAATGTTCGACCACCAAACACATGCAAAGCTAGTGAAAGCACAAACAGCAGCAGGAACACGCCTCTCCTCGTGATATTGTAAACATGTAAATCGTTGTTCAGTTTCTAACTCCCAAGTAAGATATATATCAGGAACATATCTACCCTCAAATGGTGGAATATTCAATTTCAGTTTAGGGAGATGGTCATGATCTCGTACCTGAGGGGGAGCCCGAACATTGCCATTATTTGCATGTCGATGACCTGGTGGTTGTGGTGCTGGTGATTGCACGTAGTTCTGATTGTCATCAACCTCATCCTCGTAATCTCCCACATAATCATCCTCCTCCACATCAGCAGTAGGAGCCATAGAAGTATCAACAGCAGCACCAGCAGTTTGGCCAGGCTGAAGAGGGACACGGCTCGCTCGGCGGAGGGCTGTTTCCCGACATGGAGGTAGTCGGTGTTGTTGTTGTTGTTGCAGAGGTGCGGCAGGTGCAGCCGGTGGTGGTGGTGGAAAACGCGAAAGCAATTCAGCAAACTTGTTATCGAGCTTTGTTTCAAACGTCTTCTCCAGGCCATCTATCTTCTCCATGGCCTCGTCAAATCTCTTTAGCACATCTTGCACCTGTCCACTCATCATTTGCTGAAACTTATCATGAAGCTCCTTGTTCGTCAAGTTCTCCCAGTCAGTCTCGTCGGCTTGTGATCCTGGCATGGTTAGCAGCAATAGAAACACACAAGAATATGATCCTGCAGACTACTAACAAGTGGTGGTGGTGGCTGGTGTCACAAATCCGTCAAGCAAATCTCAAATTCTTACCAGTTCTTACCCAGCATGATAGAGGCAAAGGTGTCCCGATGTTTCGATGAGATGGTGGCTATCGTTTCTGTGGGAGTCGACCTTGACGATCCGACTACGAACGTGCGTGACGTCGCGCCTTAGCAATCGCTAAACCAACTTCCGAGGGTTATTGACCACGCCGGAGCACGATCAACCTGACCACGAGGGCCTGTTTCCTGCGAGCAAACGAAGAACAAGCAAGAAACTGAGATTGCAATCTGGATATTGCGAATATAAGATGAAAACTTTATTGATCAAGGTGGGTTCTGTGGACGCCTATGTCCGGTCGTTGAACACAAACGGCACGCGGTTGCAGCTATGGCGAACTTTTAATCTAAACAAAACCCTGTGTCTAAACGGTGCCCTAAGGGCTGTATATATGGAGGAAGAGGGGGGAATTTCGTGGCCCTTGGTGGAGGGGTCCAAATCAACCCTAACTCTTGTTTCCCCACACATACGGACTCTAAGAACAGCCTATACTTAAGTATTTCGAAATTACATGGGCCTGGCCCAATAATAAGGTGACGAAGACCTAGAATAGCCTATGGACTAATATTATGAAGTGGCATCTTGTATATTTCGTCCAAAGCCTCATGCACTCATTAGGGTGGCTTCAAAGTCCTGGAATCATCACTTGTAACTCTGTTCTTGTTCTCCTTGCGCATGCCAACATCTCCATGCTTGAACTTGCTCCAAGGTTCATCTTTCTTGTCCATGGTAGGCCCTTCATTTGTAAGCAAAACAAATGTATCCAATTTAGGCAGCATCATATTCTCATGAACATTGGAATCGTTACCAAGAAACGAAAGTACCGATAATTCAATTGGCGTGCATGCGAGCTCTAGTAATTGGTCCAAGATGTATAGCAGCAGGGTTATGGGTGTAACAATGGTATTGATGTCCTCATCACAAAGAAAGCGTGATCGGCAACCATTGTAGTCAAAACTCTCAAAACTTGGATAGAGCGATTACCAGGGAGAGTCAAACGCACGATGTAGATGTATGTGGAGCTGGGAACGCTTTTAATATGGTAGCAAAAAGGGTCAGCAATAATCAATTCAGAGATGCAAAGTTGAATAAACGCTCAACGATGGTACTGTGCTGGTCCTAGGCTAGACCGTGCTAGAGACGCGAACCTAGAACACTAACAAAATCACGGCGCTGCACGTAAAGAAGGGAGGAGCACACTCTGAATTTTTTTTTCTCTTTTTTTTTCTTTTTTTGCACTTTTTTACCTCTTTTTTTTTCCTCCGCAACAATTTTTTTTCGAAAAAGTCTATAAATGGTCTAAAAGCTGCCTAGCCAGAATTTTCCATACTTAGTTTTTTTTTGAAACTGGAACTATTTTTCTTCTGCGGATGGCTCGGATGTTGGGGAGTCCTACTCTGTCATGACTCGGAGTATCGCGTGATCTGGAAATCGAGAACAAAGCAACAATTACTGGACTCGGACTAGGACTCGTGGCGGAGATGAATCTGGTGGAAACTCGGACTGGTGGCGGATATTTGCAGGGCGATGGAACACGGACTGGTGGCGAATCTGTGATGGAGGTGGACTCGGATTAGCGTGATGGCGGTGGATATGTGGTATATGGTAGCGGCGATGACGACGGTGGTATATGGCAGCGGTGATGACGATGGTGGTATATGGCAGCGGTGATGATGATGATGCGGTGGTGATATATGGCAGCGGCGACGTGACAACCTGTGAACAGGACTCGAAACTCTAAAGGACTAGACGCTAAGACCAGCAACTTGACACGACGATGCAACCGCAAATTCAACAAAGCAAATACAGAAAAGATTATGCAAAGGCTCAGATTGGTTCGGATAGGATGAACTAACCCAAAAAAAAATTTGGCTTTTTCGTGGACTGTAGGTATGAAAAACAGACTCGATCTAAACTATGAAAAAACTGTAAAATCTCACCGAGCAACCTGAAAATCTGATACCACTTGATAGAGGCAAAGGTGTCCCGATGTTTCGATGAGATAGCAATCATTTTCTGTGAGAGTCGACTTTGACGATCCGACTACGAACGTGCGAAGACGTCGCGCCTTGGCAATCGCTAAACCAACTTCCGAGGGGTTATTGACCACGCCGGAGCATGATCAACCTGACCACGAGGGTCTATTTCCTGCGAGCAAACGAAGAACAAGCAAGAAACTGAGATTGCAATCTGGATATTGCGAATAAAAGAGGAAAGCTTTATTAATGAAGGTGGGGTTCTGTGACGCCTTGGTCTGGTCGTTGAACACAAACGAAGTACGTGAAGTTGCAGCTATGGCGAACTTTTGATCTAAACAAAACCCAAGGTCTAAACGGTGCCCTAAGGGCTGTATATATGGAGGAAGAGGGGGGAATTTCGTGGCCCTTGGGGAAGGGGTCCGAAACCAACCCTATCTCTTGTTTCCCCACACATACGGACTCTAAAAACAGCCTATACTTATGTATTTCGAAATTACATGGGCCTGGCCCAATAATAAGGTGACGCAGCACCTAGAATAGCCTCTGGACGAAATTTATGAAGTGGCATCTTGTATATTTCGTCCAAGGCTTCATTCACTCCTTATGGTGGCTTCAATGTCCTCAAATCATCACTTGTAACTCTGTTCTTGTTCCCCTTGCGCATGCCATCAACTCCATGCTTGTTCTTGCTCCAATGTTCATCCTTCTCCAAGCTAGGCCCTTCATTTGTAAGCAAAACAAATGTATCCAATTTAGCCAGCATCATATTCTCATGAACATTAGAATCATTACCAAGAAACGAAAGTACATGGTAATTTAATTGGCGTGCGCGAGCTCTAGTAATTGGTCCATTATATGTAACAGTAGGGGTTGTGGGTGTAATAATGGTATTGATGTCCTCATTACGAACGCCAACTAACGAATCTGTCCACTCCAGATCCTAAACGAGCGAACGTCCACTAAAAAAAACATTCGGGCAAAACCGAAGAAAACCAAAATAAACCGGGGTGGCTCGGCGGTTTTCGACGATTTTCTTTGTCGACGGCGACGAGGTCAACGGCGAGGCGGGCGGCGGTTCGGCGGGCGGGCAGCCCCGCGACGGCAGAGATGGCGGCGCGGGCGTCGGGCGCAAGCAGCGGTGGCAGCGAGGCGCGGCTGTGGCGGCGGAGAGCGGTGGCGTGCAGCAGCGAACGGCGGCGGCGCAGATCTCGTCGGCGGCGGCGCGGTGGTTTGCAGCGCGGGCGGCGGCGAGGAGAGAGAAGAGAGAGGGGGCCCGGGGCCTCGGCCTTTTAAAGGGGCCAAGGGCTGCGGCTTTCTTGGGGAAAGGGGCGGCTGGCGGCGTGGCTCGCTCGGACTCCGGCGAGTCCGGGTGGAGCACGGGAGGAGAAAGACGGCGGCGGGATCTTGGGCCTGGGCTGGCTCGGCGGGCCGGCCCAGTTGACGCGCGGTCGACTTTTTTTTCAAAACATTTTCCAGACAAACCAAAATAATAAAAAAAAAAAGAAAAAGAAAACTTATATAGGCATATAATATATCAAAATTTTCAGAAAATTATTTTCTTCAACATGAACATTTTTGTAGCACCAAATAAAATCTAAAAAATTCATATAAAGCAAAGAGTGCTACTGTTCTAATAAAATCCAACAAAAATCATTTTAAAATACCAAAATGAATTGAAATTTATTTCTCTCCAATTTTCTATTGTAGGAATCATGTTACCCTATTTTCCATGTATTTTATTTTTGGAGAAAATAATTTGAATAAAACTCAAATAGCCCAAATTGAAAAATAATTTCAAATTGATTTTAAATTTGAGTTTCTTTGAAACTCCCAACTCATATGTCATATTATTTGAAGAAGTCATTTTATCTTCTCTCGTGAAAATCATTGAGTTGCATAAAGTTTCAGAATTGGAAATATTTCCAAGTGAAATTCAAATATTTTCAACACCCCTTTTCATTTAAATAAATGGAAGAAGTCATGTCATCTTCTCTCCATGGTTTTGTGATGAAAAGATTTTGAATTCATGGAGATCATAAAAGCAAAAATGAAAGTTTGGAAAAGTCCTTTTATTCCCTCTCATTTAACTTCCAAAAAGTTTCGAATTTCACTCAATCAATCAAACAGTCAATCAAATCTATCTATTTATTATAACATTCCAAAATTTAGAATTTTGGGATGTTACATATCCAGATTGCAATCTTAGTTTCTTTCTTGTTCTTCGTTTGCCTGCAGGAAACAGACATTCGTGGTCAGGTTGATCGTGCTCCGGCGTGGTCAATAACCTCTCGGAGTTGGTTTAGCGATTGCTAAGGCGCGACGTCCTCGCACGTTCGTAGTTGGATGGTCAAAGTCGACTTCCTCCAAAACGATAGCCACGATCTCATCGAAAGATGGGACACCTTTGCCTCTATCACGACAACTGACGACCGGGGAAATCACACTAAGGAGAACCTTGAAACACAAACTACTTGGCTTGTGCTCACTGGAGTGCTCCATAGCACGACAACGACCGAGATTGCTTTATCTGCGCGAAGGGGATGCCAATACCTCATTCTTCCAGCAGCATGCACGCCACTGGACTAGGAAAAACATGATTCTCACCCTCAATCATAATGACCGGATCATCACGGGCCAGGAGGAGCTGACCGAAGTAGTGGACAACTTCTATGGCGACCTCTTCGGACATGCGCTGGCGAGGGCTCACTGCCTGGACCTAGACAAATTGGAACTGCCGAGCAAGCAACTGGAGCACCTGGAGAGGCCGTTTCTAGCACAAGAAGTGGAGAGGGTGGTAAAAGTGATACGTCTCCAACGTATCTATAATTTTTGATTGCTCCATGCTATATTATCTACTGTTTTGGACTATATTGGGCTCTATTTTCCACTTTTATATTACTTTTGGGACTAACCTATTAACCAGAGGCCCAGCCCAGAATTGTTGCTTTTTGCCTACTCAGTGTTTCGAAGAAACGGAATATCAAAAGGAGTCCAAACGGAATAAAACCTTCGGGAACGTGATTTGTTCATCAGATATGATCCAGGAGAGTTGGACCCTCCGTCAAGAAAGCCACGAGGTGGTCACGAGGGTGGAGGGCGCCTGCATGCGCCCCCGCCTCGTGGGCCCCTCAAAGCTCCACCTACGTACTCCTTCCTCCTATATATACCTACGTACCCCAAAACGATCAGATACGGAGCCAAAAACCTAATTCCACCGCCGCAACCTTCTGTGCCCACGAGATCCCATCTTGGGGCCTGTTCTGGAGCTCCGCCGGAGGGGGCATCCATCACGGAGGGCTTCTACATCATCACCATAGCCCCTCCGATGAAGTGTGAGTAGTTTACCTCAGACCTTCGGGTCCATAGTAGCTAGATGGCTTCTTCTCTCTTTTTGGATCTCAATACAATGTTCTCCCCCTCTCTCGTGGAGATATATTCGATGTAATCTTCTTTTTGCGATGTGTTTGTTGAGACCGATGAATTGTGATTTTATGATCAAGTTTATCTATGAACGATATTTGAATCTTCTCTGAATTCTTTGATGTATGATTGGTTATCTATGCAAGTCTCTTCGAATTATCAGTTTGGTTTGGCCTACTAGATTGGTTTTTCTTGCAATGGGAGAAGTGCTTAGCTTTGGGTTCAATCTTGCGGTGTCCTTACCCAGTGACAGAAGGGGCAGTAAGGCACGTATTGTATTGTTGCCATCGAGCGGTATTTATCATATTGCATGAATTTATTCCTCTACATCATGTCATCTTGCTTAAGGCGTTACTCTTTTTTTCATTAAGTTAATACTCTAGATGCATGCTGGATAGCGGTCGATGAGTGGAGTAATAGTAGTAGATGCAGGCAGGAGTCGGTCTACTTGTCTCGGACGTGATGCCTATATACATGATCATACCTAGATATTCTCATAACTATGCTCAATTCTGTCAATTGCTCAACAGTAATTTGTTCACCCACCATAGAATACTTATGCTCTTGAGAGAAGCCACTAGTGAAACCTATGGCCCCCGGGTCTATTCTCATCATATCAATCTCCAATCACTTTATTATTTGCTTTACTTTTTACTTTTCCTTTTATTTTACTTTGCATCTTTATATCAAAAATACGAAAAATATTCTCTATCAGATCTCACTCTCGTAAGTGACCGTGAAGGGATTGACAACCCCTAATCTCGTTGGTTGCGTTGAGCTATCGTTTTGTGTAGGTACGAGGGACTCGCGCATGGCCTCCTACTGGATTGATACCTTGGTTCTCCAAAACTGAGGGAAATACTTACGCTACTTTGCTGCATCATCCTCTCCTCTTTGGGGAAATCCAACGCAGTGCTCAAGAGGTAGCAAGAAGAATTTCTGGCGCCGTTGCCGGGGAGTCTACGCAAAAGTCAACATACCAAGTACCCATCAGAATCGCTATCTCTCGCACTACATTATTTGCCATTTGCCTCTCCCCCACTTCACCCTTGCCGTTTTATTCGCCCTCCCTTTTCCGTTTGCCTTTTTGTCGTTCGCTTTTTGTTTGCTCGTGTGTTGGATTGCTTGTTTGTCGCGATGGCTCAAGATAATACCAAATTGTGTGACTATACCAATACCAATAATAATGATTTCCTTAGCACTCCGATTGCTCCTCTTGCCAATACTGAATCTTGTGAAATCAATACTGCTTTGTTGAATCTTGTTATGAAAGATCAATTCGTCGGCCTTCCTAGTGAAGATGCCGCTACTCATCTAAATAGCTTCGTTGATTTGTGTGATATGCAAAAGAAGAAAGATGTTGATAATGATATTGTTAAATTTAAGCTATTTCCTTTTTCGCTTAGAGATCGTGCTAAAGCTTGGTTTTCGTCTTTGCCTAAAAATAGTATTGATTCTTGGAGCAAGTGCAAAGATGCTTTTATCTCTAAGTATTTTCCTCCCGCTAAAATCATCTCTCTTAGAAACGATATTATGAATTTTAAGCAACTTGATCATGAACTTGTTGCACAAGCTTGGGAGAGAATGAAATTAATGATACATAATTGTCCTACTCATGGTTTGAATTTATGGATGATCATACAAAAATTTTATGCCGGATTGAATTTTGCTTCTAGAAATCTTTTAGATTCGGCCGCAGGAGGCACTTTTATGGAAATCACTTTAGGAGATGCTACTAAACTCCTAGATAATATTATGGTTAATTATTCTCAATGGCACACTGAAAGATCTACTAATAAAAAAGTGCATGCGATAGAAGAAATTAATGTTTTGAGTGGAAAGATGGATGAACTTATGAAATTATTTGCTACTAAGAGTGTTTCTTCTGATCCTAATGATATGCCTTTGTCTACTTTGATTGAGAATAATAATGAATCTATGGATGTGAATTTTGTTGGTAGGAATAATTTTGGTAACAATGCGTATAGAGGGAATTTTAATCCTAGGCCTTATCCTAGTAATCCTTCTAATAATTATGGAAATTCCTACAACAACTCTTATGGAAATTTTAATAAGATGCCCTCTGAATTTGAGATAGTGTTAAAGATTTTATGAATTCTCAAAAGAATTTTAATGCTTTGCTTGAAGAGAAATTGCTTAAATTTGATGAATTGGCTAGGAACGTTGATAGAATTTCTCTTGATGTTGATTCTTTAAAGCTTAGATCTATTCCTCCTAAGCATGATATCAATGAGTCTCTCAAAGCCATGAGAATTTCCATTGATGAGTGCAAGGAAAGAACCGCTAGGATGCGTGCTACGAAACATGCCTTTATTAAAGCGTGTTCTTCCAATTCCAATGAAAATCAAGATGAAGATCTAAAAGTTATTGATGTGTCCCCTATCAAATCTTTGTTTTGCAATATGAATCTTGATGAAACTACATATGATCCACCTTTACCTAGACGTCGTTCCAAAAATTCGGAGTATTTAGATCTTGATGATGAAATTGATAAAAGTGGGATTGAAAAGAATAAAACCCTAGATGTTGCTAAACCCACTATATTGGATTTCAAGGAATTTAATTATGAAAGTTGCTCTTTAATTTATTGTATTTCCTTGTTACAATCTGTGCCAAATTCTCCTCATGCTTATAGTAAAAATAAAGCGTTTACTAACCATATCGTTGATGCCTTGATGCAATCTTATGAAGAAAAACTTGAGTTGGAAGTTTCTATCCCTAGAAAACTTTATGATGAGTGGGAACCAACCATTAAAATTAAGATCAAGGATCATGAATTTTATGCTTTATGTGATTTGGGTGCTAGTATCTCCACTATTCCAAAAACTTTGTGCGATTTGCTAGATTTCCGTGATTTTGATGATTGCTCTCTAAACTTGCACCTTGCGGATTCCACTATTAAGAAACATGTGGGAATAATTAATGATGTTCTTATTGTTCCAAATAGGAATTATGTGCCCGTAGATTTCATTGTTCTTGATATAGATTGAAATCCTTCTTGTCCTATTATTCTTGGTAGACCTTTCCTTAGAACGATTGGTGCAATTATTGATATGAAGGAAGGAAATATTAGATTCCAATTTCCATTAAAGAAAGGCATGGAAAACTTCCCTGGAAAGAAAATAAAATTACCATATGAATCTATCATGAGAGCCACTTATGGATTGCCTACCAAAGATGGCAATACCTAGATCTATCCTTGCTTTTATGCCTAGCTAGGGGCGTTAAACGATAGCGCTTGTTGGGAGGCAACCCAATTTTATTTTAGTTTTTTTTGTTTTTCTTTCTGTTTAGGAATAAATAATCCATCTACCTTCTGTTTAGATGTGGTTTTATCTTTTAATTAGTGTTTGTGCCCAGTTAAACCTATAGGAGCTTCTTGGATGATAGTTATTTGATCTTGCTGTAATTTCCAGAAACTTTCTGTTCATGAGAACAATTGTTAAAAATCATCAGAACGTGATAAAATAGTGATTCCAATTGCTACTGATCAATAAATAAATTTCCTAGGTCGTCCTATTTTGGCTGATTTTTTGGAGTTCCAGAAGTTTGAGTTAGTTACAGATTACTACAGACTGTTCTGTTTTTGACAGATTCTATTTTTCGTGTGTTGTTTGCTTATTTTGATGAATCTATGGCTAGTAAAATAGTTTATAATCCATAGAGAAGTTGGAATACAGTAGGTTTAACACCAATATAAATAAAGAATGAGTTCATTATAGTACCTTGAAGTGGTCTTTTGTTTTCTTTCGCTAACGGAGTTCACGAGATTTCTGTTGAGTTTTGTGTTGTGAAGTTTTCAAGTTTTGGGTGAAATCTTTTGATGGATTATGGAACAAGGAGTGGCAAGAGCCTAAGCTTGGGGATGCCCATGGCACCCCCAAGATAATCCAAGGACACCAAAAAGTCAAAGCTTAGGGATGCCCCGGAAGGCATCCCATCTTTTGTCTACTTCCATCGGTAATTTTACTTGGAGCTATATTTTTATTCACCACATGATATGTGTTTTGCTTGGAGCATCTTGTATGATTTGAGTCTTTGCTTTTTAGTCTACCACAATCATCCTTGTTGTACACACCTTTCGAGAGAGCCATACATGAATTAGAATTTGTTAGAATACTCTATATGCTTCACTTATATCTTTTGAGCTTTATAGTTTTGCTCTATGTGCTTCACTTATATCTTTTGAGCTTTATAATTTTGCTCTATGTGCTTCACTTAGATCTTTTAGAGCACGGTGGTGGATTTATTTTATAGAAACTATTGATCTCTCATGCTTCACTTAGATTATTTTGAGAGTCTTTAATAGCATGGTAATTACTTAAAAATCTTAATATGCTTGGTATTCAAGATTTGTAAAACTTTCTTTTGAGTGCGTTGAATACAAAGAAAAGGTTGATGCTTGATAATTGTTTTGAGATATGAAAATGGTGATATTAAAGTCATGCTAGTTAAGTAGTTGTGAATTTGAGAAATACTTGTGTTAAAATTTGTGATTCACGTAGCATGCACGTATGGTGAACCGTTATGTGATGAAGTCGGAGCATGATTTATTTATTGATTGTTTTCCTTGTGAGTGGCAGTCGGGGACGAGCGATGGTCTTTTCCTACCAATCTATCCCCCTAGGAGCATGCGCTTAATACTTTGCTTTGATAACTTCTAGATTTTTGCAATAAGTATATGAGTTCTTTATGACTAATGTTGAGTCCATGGATTATACGCACTTTTTCCTTCCTTCCACCATTGCTAGCCTCTCTAATACCGCGCACTTTTCGCCGGTATCATACACCCACCATATACCTTCCTCAAAACAGCCACCATACCTACCTATCATGGCATTTCCATAGCCATTCCGAGATATATTGCCATGCAACTTTCCACCGTTCCGTTTATTATGACACGCTCCATCATTATCATATTGCTAGCATGATCATGTAGTTGACATCGTATTTGTGGCAAAGCCACCGTTCATATTTCTTTCATACATGTCACTCTTGATTCATTGCATATCCCGCACATCACGGAGGCATTCACATAGAGTCATATTTTGTTCTAAGTATTGAGTTGTAATTGTTGAGTTGTAAGAAAAATAAAAGTGTGATGATCATCATTTTTAGAGCATTGTCCCAAGTGAGGAAAGGATTATGGAGACTATGATTCCCCCATAAGTCGAGATGAGACTCCGGAAGAAAAATAAAAAAAAAGGAAAAAAAGAGGCCATAAAAAAAGGCCCAAATAAAAAAAAATAAAAAAATGAGAGAAAAAGAGAGAAGGGACAATGTTACTATCCTTTTACCACACTTGTGCTTCAAAGTAGCACCATGATCTTCATGATAGAGAGTCTCTCATTTTGTCATTTTCATATACTAGTGGGAATTTTACATTATAGAACTTGGCTTGTATATTCCAATGATGAGCTTCCTCAAATTACCCTAGGTCTTCGTGAGCAAGCGAGTTGGATGCACACCCACTTAGTTTCTTTTGTTGAGCTTTCACATACTTATAGCTCTAGTGCATCCATTGCATGGCAATCCCTACTCACTCACATTGATATCTATCGATGGGCATCTCCATAGCCCGTTGATACGCCTAGTTGATGTGAGACTATCTTCCCCTATTTTTGTCTTCTCCACAACCACCATTCTATTCCACATATAGTGCTATATCCATGGCTCACGCTCATGTATTGCGTGAAGATTGAAAAAGTTTTGAAAATGTTAAAGTATGAAACAATTGCTTGGCTTGTCATCGGGGTTGTGTGATGCGTCCGTCAATGCATTAGCAAAATCTGATCAAGCAATCAACTCTAATATTTTGATGGTGGGTACAGTTGCACTTAAAATACCATCACAAGATCCAGAGCCAGAAGAAATTAAGCCTAATTTTCGTACGCCAAGCTACATAATTTTTGATGATATTCCGGTCCAAGTCACGTGATGTTGTGTTTACATGCAGATGATCAGCTGGCCGGACAATTAATTAGTGGAGTCCTTAGTTTAGGAAAATCAATCGGTGTTAGGTAAAGGATAAACATGATTAGATGTTTCCTTGGCGTGATATACGGAGGAGTCCTAGTAGTAGTTGTGTTCGGTTTCGTAGCAAGAAAATCTCCTTTGTTTTGTTCAAGTCAAAGTCTGAGTCGGTTGTGCCTGCGCACTATATATACCAGGACGACACATCATGTAACGGGGTGGACTTTTGTTTTGGGAGTTGAATAAAATCCAGAAAACGTCCCATGTCGGGGGACACCAAATACCGAGCTTGTTTTTGCTGATCCCTAGTGGATTTTGTCGCTGCTGCGCGTGGAGTCGATCCAGTCTACTCGACGCAAGTTTTTCGGGCTTACGTTCTTCCATCTTTGCTTGAACGGAAGTTTTTGTTTTTTCTGCCAGTACCGTGAAAGATCGGGCCGACGGACGACTCGCCATCTAGTCGAGTCTACATCAAGTGGTATCAGAGCTAAGGTTGTTCACGGTATTGTGTTGATCAAGATGTCGACCTCGGTCAACAAGGAAGACGAGGTTGCTGCTGATTCTTAGGAAATTGTACGTCCAGTGTACGCGGATGATATTCCTCAAAATATTCGGGATGGTTTTGACCACACATGCAACTACATCAAGCAATGTCATGATGCGCTCGGCAAAAGGATAGATGTCCTGATCACTCGGTTCGATGGTTTGGTAGACATCATCAATATGCCGGCAACCAATTCTGCACCACCACAGACTGCTCCGGCTGCTCCACTGAGTTATGCACCACCGGCTCGCGAGGGACATGCCGGCGAGCATGATCGCTGTTTGGTGGCACCTCATGTTGGAGATGATGGTCTTGATGACGGTGTTGACCAGGCAGCGGGGTACGCTCCACGACCACGACACTATGAGCCTCATCCTGAAACTTCCGCTCGTGGTGGAGCGCATGACCGTGTGGGTCAAGTTGTGCGTGTTCCTTTGGATGATGGAATTGGGCGCATAAAAATTTCAATCCCTTCGTTCTCCGGCAAGTGCGAACCAGATGGTTATTTGGAGTGGGAGATGCGTGTTGATCAAATTTTTGATGCCCATCATTATAGTGAGGAGAAGAAAGTTCAACTTGCTGGAATTGAGTTCACCGGTTACGCGCTAATTTGGTGGAATCAAATTTGTCGTTCAAGACATCGCCCGACGACTTGGCGAGGGATGAAAGAATTCATGAGGCGACGTTTTGTTCCTGAGCACTATAAAAGAGATATGTACAACAAGTTGCAGCGGCTCTCTCAAGGTAATATGAGTGTTGATGAATATTACAAGGAGATGGAATTGCTTATGATACGTACAGGGATAACGGAGGATCCGGAGGCGACCTTGGCACGTTTCTTTAACGGGCTAAATATCGAGGTGCAGGATCGTGTTGAGATGGTGGTCTACTACAACATACAAGATCTTGTGCATCAAACTATGCGTGCGGAACAACAAATTAAGCGACGCCAAGTCAACATAGTTCCCAGTACCACTCCGAACACATGGCGACGCTCGCAGCATAAGAGTGAGGATGTCGGTCCTAGCTCCAAGGTGACATCATCAAATCGCCCTCATGGTTCCGTGCAAAAGGATGCTTCAACATCAGGACTGTCGAGGATTGATACGAGTGCGCAGTCCACCACACGCACTAGTGAAATAGAGTGCTTCAAGTGTGGAGGCAGGGGACATATGAGGCGTGAATGTCCTAACGAGAAAAGAGTGTTGCTCACAAGATATGGCTATGCATCCGCTAGCGATGAAGAGGCAGTTTCTGACACTTCTAGTGAAAAAGCTGAAGAACTTGAAAAGGTGACCGCGAGTTTTGAAGCTGCGGAATCATACCCGTCATTGATGGTGCAGCGAGTGCAAGAGGATCACATTGAGGATAAGGGACAACGTTGGAATATTTTTCAAACTCAATGCAAAATCAATAACATCAATTGTAAGTTGATCATAGATGGAGGAAGCTACACCAACGCGGTCAGCAAGGACGTGGTAGAAGCTTTAGCATTGCCTACTTGGAAGCATCCACAACCACACTGTGTTGACTGGTTATACCAGTCTGGTAAACTGAAAGTTACTCACAAGGTGCGTGTGAATTTTTTAGTAGGTGACTATAAAGATGCAATAATATGTGATGTCCTGCCAATGGATGCATGTCACTTGCTGTTGGGGAGACCATGGCAATATGATCGTCGTGCCACACATAATGGTAGATCAAACACCTATTCTTTTAGAGATGATGGAAGACGACGTGTGTTGCGGTCCATGTTTGCGGAAGAAATCAAGGTGGATACAAATGTTTCATTGAAGAAGAAGGTCACTAAAATTACCGCAAAACCGAGGACGGTTTTGTTTCAAGGAGGAGGGGATGATGCGTCCGTCAATGCATTAGCAAAATCTGATCAAGCAATCAACTCTAATATTTTGATGGTGGGTACAGTTGCACTTAAAATACCATCACAAGATCCAGAGCCGAAAGAAATTAAGCCTAATTTTCGTACGCCAAGCTACATAATTTTTGGTGATATTCCGGTCCAAGTCACGTGATGTTGTGTTTACATGCAGATGATCAGCTGGCCGGACGATTAATTAGTGGAGTCCTTAGTTTAGGAAAATCAATCGGTGTTAGGTAAAGGATAAACATGATTAGATGTTTCCTTGGCGTGATATACGGAGGAGTCCTAGTAGTAGTTGTGTTCGGTTTCGTAGCAAGAAAATCTCCTTTGTTTTGTTCAAGTCAAAGTCTTAGTCGGTTGTGCCTGCGCGCACTATATATACCAGGACGACACGTCGTGTAACGGGGTGGAGTTTTGTTTTGGGAGTTGAATAAAATCCAGAAAACGTCCCATGTCGGGGGACACCAAATACCGAGCTTGTTTTTGCTGATCCCAAGTGAATTTTGTCGCTGCTGCGCGTGGAGTCGATCCAGTCTACTCGACGCAAGTTTTTCGGGCTTATGTTCTTCCATCTTTGCTTGAACAGAAGTTTTTTTTTCTGCTAGTACCGTGAAAGATCGGGCCGACGAACGACTCGCCATCTAGTCGAGTCTACATCATTGTGCATGATTTAAATACTTTGTGTGGTGAAGATAGAGCATAGCCAGACTATATGATTTTGTAGAGATAACTTTCTTTGGCCATGTTATTTTGAGAAGACATAATTGCTTTGTTAGTATGCTTGAAGTATTATTATTTTTATGTCAATATGAACTTTTGTCTTGAATCTATCGGATCTGAATATTCATACCACAATTAAGAAGATTTACATTGAAATTATACCAAGTAGCACTCCGCATCAAAAATTCTCTTTTTATCATTTACCTACTCGAGGACGAGCAGAAATTAAGCTTGCGGATGCCTGATACGTCTCCAACGTATCTATAATTTTTGATTGCTCCATGCTATATTATCTACTGTTTTGGACTATATTGGGCTTTATTTTCCACTTTTATATTACTTTTGGGACTAACCTATTAACCGGAGGGCCAACCCAGAATTGCTGTTTTTTTGCCTATTTCAGTGTTTCGAAGAAACGAAATATCAAACGGAGTCCAAACGGAATGAATCCTTCGGGAACGTGATTTGCTCATCAGATGTGATCCAGGAGACTTGGACCCTCCATCAAGAAAGCCACAAGGGTGGAGGGCGCCCCCCCCCTAGGGCGCGCTCCCTGCCTCATGGGCCCCTCGAAGCTCCACCGACATACTCCTTCCTCCTATATATACTTGCGTACCCCCAAACGATCAGATACGGAGCCAAAAACCTAATTCCACCACCGCAACCTTCTGTACCCACGAGATCCCGTCTTGGGGCCTGTTCTAGAGCTCCGCCGGAGGGGGCATCCATCACGGAGGGATTCTACATCATCAGCATAGCCCCTCCGATGAAGTGTGAGTAGTTTACCTCAGACCTTCGGGTCCATAGTTAGTAGCTAGATGGCTTCTTCTCTCTTTTTGGATCTCAATACAATGTTCTCCCCCTCTCTCGTGGAGATCTATTCGATGTAATCTTCTTTTTGCGATGTGTTTGTTGAGACCGATGAATTGTGGGTTTATGATCAAGTTTATCTATGAACAATATTTGAATCTTCTCTGAATTCTTTTATGTATGATTGGTTATCTATGCAAGTCTCTTTGAATTATCAGTTTTGTTTGGCCTACTAGTTTGGTTTTTCTTGCAATGAGAGAAGTGCTTAGCTTTGGGTTCAATCTTGCGGTGTCCTTACCCAGTGACAGAAGGGGCAGCAAGGCACGTATTGTATTGTTGCCATCGAGCGGTATTTATCATATTGCATGAATTTATTCTCTACATCATGTCATCTTGCTTAAGGCGTTACTCTGTTTTCATTAACTTAATACTCTAGATGCATGCTGGATAGCGGTCGATGAGTGGAGTAATAGTAGTAGATGCAGGCAGGAGTCGGTCTACTTGTCTCGGACATGATGCCTATATACATGATCATACCTAGATATTCTCATAACTATGCTCAATTCTGTCAATTGCTCAATAGTAATTTGTTCACCCACCGTAGAATACTTATGCTCTTGAGAGAAGCCACTAGTGAAACCTATGGCCCCCGAGTCTATTCTCATCATATCAATCTCCAATCACTTTATTATTTGCTTTACTTTTTTACTTTGCCTTTTATTTTACTTTGCATCTTCATATCAAAAATACCAAAAATATTCTCTATCAGATCTCACTCTCGTAAGTGACCGTGAAGGGATTGACAACCCCTAATCGCGTTGGTTGCGTTGAGCTATCGTTTTGTGTAGGTACGAAGGACTCGCGCGTGGCCTCCTACTGGATTGATACCTTGGTTCTCAAAAACTGAGGGAAATACTTACGCTACTTTGCTGCATCATCCTCTCCTCTTCGGGGAAATCCAACGCAGTGCTCAAGAGGTAGCAAAAAGTGATGCCACTTGACAAGGCGCCGAGGCCGGATGGATTCACCGGCCGGTTTTACGCTACATGTTGGCACATCATCGGAGACGATTTCATGCGTGCTATGGACATGTTCCACCGCGATGACATGAGAGGCCTCGATGCAATAAACAAGGCCATAGTCACTTTACTACCCAAGAGAGCTGGTGCCATAGAACTGCAAGACTTCCGACCGGTGAGCCTAGTCCACGGGGCCATCAAAATCTTCGACAAGGTACTTGCAGACAGACTTGCGGAGGAGCTGCCAACCATTGTGGGAACTCATCAGAGCACTTTTGTTAAAGGAAGACTACCACATGACAACTTTATGTTGGTCCAAAGCACGACGTGTAGGCTACATGCTATGTGAGAATCTTCAATCATGCTAAAGCTGGACATCACCAAAGCATTCGACTCAGTCCAATGGCCATTCCTCATTGAGACGATGACACATCTTGGCTTCGGTGGAAAATGGACATCTTGGATCTGTGGACCGCTAGGAACCACAACCACTAAGATCATAGTCAATGGTATACCGGGGAGGAGTATTTACAACTGTCAAGGGCTACACCAAGGAGATCCGGTATCTCTAATGCTTTTCATCATGATCATGGAACCCCTCAATGTTAGACCTTGCCACGACTCGAGGCCTACTTTCTCCTCTGGCAAAAACAGGAACAAGGCAAAGGATATCTATGTTTGCAGATGATGTGATGATCTTCATCAAGCCGCATGACGTGGAATTAAGGACCTGCTCGATAATATTAGAGATGTTTGGTGAAGCATCGTGTCTCAAGGTCAATCTCATGAAGAGTGCGGCAATCCCCATACGCTGCTCAAGTGATGACGTAGCGGCTGTCCAATCTACCATGAGATGTCAGATTGGATCCTTCCCATGTAAGTACCTCGGCTTACCAATAACCCTCAGGAAGAAAACGACATCGCAGCTGCATGATTTTGGTGGACCAACTGGTCGCGCGCTTGCCCACCTAGCATGCATCATCCCTACCCAAAAGTGGGTGTCTGTTGTTGGTGCAGTCGGTCTTGTGCATGATCCCGATCCACGCAATGATGGCACTGGACATCCCGCCAAAGATGCTTACGACAATGACGAAACTATGCAAAGGATTCTTGTGGTGTGGAAAAGATAAGGCCAATGGTGGAAATTGTGCGGTGTCATGGGATACCGTATGCACAACAAAGTGGGTAGGAGGACTAGGATTGTTGAAAGTGCAACTAATCCCCGAGTGGTTTTGGTAATTCATAACAACATATAACTCATTGAACTAATATCTATTCAAGTTAAATATTTTAGAAAGTTCAATGATTGGCATGGCATGGACTAGAGATGTGGACCCCTCAAAATGCTAAGGACAAAGATTGGCAAAAGCTCAAGACTTTTTATTTCTATTTTAGTGATCCAAGATCACATTGAGTCCATAAGAAATGCCATTACTATTAAAAGGGGATGAGGTGTCGCTTAATGGTCTACTTGCTCAAAGTGCTTAGTGATATGCTCCAAAGCCCTCAACCACTTTCTCAAATTCTAAATATGTCCAAAACCTAAAGTCAACTCAGCCCCACCGATTTGATCTATCCGGCGCCACCGAGTTCCTTTGACATAGCCACTGCCAGAAACCCTAATCAATTCGGTCTCACCGATCGGGATCTCGGTCTCATCAAGATGGCAATGCAAACTCTCTGTTTCCCTTCGTAACATTTCAGTCTTATCGGAATGAGCGATCGGTCCCACCGAGTTCACAATGCAAACTCTCTGTTTCCCTTCGTAACGTTTCAGTCTTACCGAAATGAGTGATCGGTCCCACCGAGTTTGCCTGACCAACTCTGTGTTTGCTCATTGCTCTAATCGGTCCCACCGAGTTCATGCAATCGGTCACACTGAGATGAGGTTTTGCCCTAACCTGATGCGGAGCATCCCACGCTCATCCCCATGTACACTCCATCTACTCTCCAAGCCCCAAGGATACATAAGATGAGACCTCGACTATGCGCCATTGGACCTAAGGTGAACTCGCTCCTTTCCAAATCTTCCCTTTCCGCATGTAAGACATGGATGCTACTTCAAGCGCGGACCTTGTGCATACTCAGGTACACCCGAGGAGACCATGGAGAGCCCAAGGACCAAGGCCAAGCATGCGCGGAAGCATGGAAGAGGAGAAGGAAGAAGAGCCAGATGCTACAGCCCCGGACATCCGCCCCAGCCCGACATCCGCCCGAGCCCGACATCCGGCGCCCATCACAGCCGCCAAGAAGACTACAGGGCCGGACATCCGCCCCAGGCCCGGACATCCGCCTCCCACGAAGCCCCGGATATCCGCCACTCGCCCGAAATCCGCGCCCCACACCCGATTCGCCGAACCAGACCCGCCAGCCGGACATCCGCCCCTAGCCCGGACATCCGGCGTCTCGAAAGCCCGGACATCCGCCCGACGCCCGACATCCGCCTCCCCTGCTCAAGCGTCAAAGGCATCCGGACTTGTCCCTTGTACCCTTCGCCCCGAGACTATATATACTTCATCCCTTCCTCTTTTTAGGGTTAGCGTTGATTTAGCTCATTAGATAGAGTCATTATCCATACCGGATCTACTCCACGATAGAGACCGCGCCCTCTTCGGAGAAGATCCACCTTAGATTCAAGACCTCCCTTTGCGGAGAAGACCATCATCAAGACCTCTCACGGAGAAGAACGGCTACCGCTTGTATCGCCCTTTGTTGACCTTGAATTATGTATCTCCTTTGTGTTCTTTGATCTAGCATTTGTGTGACCGATTCCTTGTTGGTTGAGTGTTTTCCTCGCTCCTCCCGTGATTTCCTCGTGTTCTTCCGCTCGTTCTTCGTGATTTCCCGTAGGATCCGCTCCAACGTGAAAGATCGCCCACGAGGGTTCCGCCCTACATCATCTATGCATCGAGCTTAGGTTGATCACGCTTTTGGAGCCCCTACCCTCCTTTTCTAGCTTGATTTTGTTGATTTCGCCCTAAATCCGAAAATCCCCACCAAAAATAGCCCCAATTTTTTTGTGATTTGTTAGTTTTGATGATGTTTTGTTGATTTTGATCCATGGATTTGCTTGGTTTTGAGTGGATCTAGCATTTCCCAAGTTTCCCACTTTCCATCCACGAAATCTCTCCAATTTTGACCTTGAAATCATCAATTTCCGCCTCAATTCAAAAATTTCCGCCCCAAACGAGATCGGGATTCGTCGGGCCGGACATCCGGGCCTCAGGCCGGACATCCGGGCCATCCGGCTGGACATCCGGGCCCCAAGCCGGACATCCGGGCCCTGGAGCACCAAATCTGCTCGGTTCTGGACATACACCCCCGGAAATCCGGGCTCCACCCCGGACATCCGGCCCCTGGGATTTCAGTTTTTTCCGTTTCACCGTTTTGTCCATAACTAATTCATCTGGAGTCCGATTTTCGCGTTCTTTAGCTCGTTTTGAAGCTATTGACATCCCCCTTCCCATAAAAATACTACCACCACCATTTGACTCCATCAAATTTTTGAAAATTTGGCAAGTTTGCCTAGGCCTTCCACCAAATTCTCCGCATAACCACCACCGACTTCCGCAACCTAACCAATTTTGTTCCCCATAGCATTAGTGGTTGCTTGAGTAGTTATTTGTGTCTCCTAAGGTGTTTCGGCTACTTAGGGACGGCAACTTCAACTCCAACACGTGTATAGCCCATCATTCCACTTCCGCATTGCCAAGTGCAAACCACCACCGCATTCCCGCTACCACCATTTTGACATTTGACGTTTGAAATTTTGAGTTCGCGGTTTTTCCGTTTCCTAAGGTGTTTCGGCTACTTAGGGACGAGTCTCCGTCATCTTGGTATATACATCAAGAACACCGCTACTCATCATCGCCGGACGGTAACCTCCATATCATCTTGGTGTTGGGGAACGTAGTAATTTCAAAAATTTTCCTACGATCACGCAAGACCATGGTGATGGCATAGCAACGAGAGGGAAGAGTGTCCGTCCACGCACTCGTGAGACCGAAAGCGAAGCGTTATAACAACGCGGTTGATGTAGTCGACGCCTTCACGACCCGACCGATCCAAGCACCGAACGACGGCACCTCCGAAGTTCTCGCACACGCTCAGCTCGATGACGATCCCGGACTCGATCCAGCAAAGTGTCGGGATGAGTTCCACAAGACGACGGCGCAGGACGATGATGATGCTCCACCGACGCAGGGCTTCGCCTAAGCTCCGCGACGATATGACTTCTCCCGCGCAGGGCTTCACCTAAGCTCCGCGACGATATGACCGAGGTGGAATATGGTGGAAGGGGGCACCGCACACGGCTAAGGAAAGATCCGTAGATCAACTTGTGTGCCATGGGGTGTCCCCTGCCCCTGTATATAAAGGAGGGAAGGGGAGGGGCTGGCCGGCCACCTATGGCTGCGCCTGGGAGTCCTACTCCCACCGGGAGTAGGATTCCCCCAATCCTAGTCCAACTAGGGTTTGACCAAGGGGAGAGGGAGAGAGGGGGCGCCACCCCCTTCTCCTAATCCTAATAGGACTAGGGAAGGGGGGAAGGCTGCGGCCAGCATATGGCCCCCTTTTCTCTTTCCCCTTAAGGCCCATCAAGGCCCATTGACCCCCGGAGGTTCCGTAACCCCGCACTCGGTAAAATTCCCAATTTCACCCGGAGTGATTCCGAGTCCAAACATAGGCTTCCAATATATCAATCTTTATGTCTCGACCATTTCGAGACTCCTCGTCATGTCCGTGATCTCATCCGGGACTCCGAACAACCTTCGGTACATCAATATCATATAAACTCATAATAACTGCCATCAAACGTTAAGCGTGCGGACCCTACGGGTTCGAGAACTATGTAGACATGACCGAGACACCTCTCGGCCAATAACCAATAGCGGACCTGGATGCCCATATTGGCTCCTACATATTCTACGAAGATCTTTATCGGTCGATCAAGCATAACAACATACGTTGTTCCCTTTGTCATCGGTATGTTACTTGCCCGAGATTCGATCGTCGGTATCCAATACCTAGTTCAATCTCGTTCATCGCAAGTCTCTTTTCTCGTCCGTAATACATCATCTCACAACTAACACATTTAGTTGCAATGCTTGCAAGGCTTATGTGATGTGCATTACCGAGAGGGCCCAGAGATACCTCTCCGACAATCGGAGTGACAAATCCTAATCTCAAATATGCCAACCCAACATGTACCTTCGGAGACACCTGTAATGTACCTTTATAATCACCCGATTCGCCAGACGCTTGGTAGCACCCAAAGTGTTCCTCGGCAAACGGAGTTGCATAATCTCATAGTCATAGGAACATGTATAAGTCATGAAGAAAAGCACTAGCAACAAACTATACGATCAGGTGCTATGCTAATGGAATGGGTCATGTCAATCAGATCATTCAACCAATGATGTGATCCCGTTAATCAAATAACAACTCCTTGTTCATGGTTAGGAAACATAACCATCTTTGATTAACGAGCTAGTCAAGTAGAGGCATACTAGTGACACTCAGAGGTTTATGTATTCACACATGTATTATGTTTCCGGTTAATACAATTCTAGCATGAATAATAAACATTTATCATGATATAAGGAAATAAATAATAACATTTATTATTGCCTCTAGGGCATATTTCCTTCAGCCTCCCACTTGCACTAGAGTCAATAATCTAGTTCACATCGCCATGTGATTCAACATCAATAGTTCACATCTATATGTGGTTAACACCCATAGTTCACATCGACATGTGACCAACACCCAAAGGGTTTACTAGAGTCAGAATCTAGTTCACATCGCCATGTGATTAACACCCAAAGAGTACTAAGGTGTGATCATGTTTTGCTTGTGAGATAATTTTAGTCAACGGGTCTGTCACATTCAGAGCCGTAAGTATTTTGCAAATCTCTATGTCTACAATGCTCGCACGGAGCTACTCTAGCTAATTGCTCCCACTTTCAATATGTATCTAGATCGTGACTTAGAGTCATCCAGATCGGTGTCAAAACTTGCATCGACGTAACCCTTTACGTACCTAACCTTTGTCACTTCCATAATCGAGAAACATATCCTTATTCTACTAAGGATAATTTTGACCGCTGTCCATTGATCTACTCCTAGATCACTATTGCACTCCTTGCCAAGCATAGTGGTAGGGTATGCAATAGATCTGGTACACAAGATGACATACTTTATAGAACCTATGGCTGATGCATAGGAATGACTTTCATTCTCTTTCTATCTTCTCGCCGTGGTCGGATTTTGAGTCTTACTCAATCTCACACCTTGTAACACAGCAAGAACTCTTTCTTTGGCTGTTCCATTTTGAACTACTTCAAAATCTTGACAAGGTATGTACTTATTGAAAAACTTATCAAACGCCTTGATCTATCTCTATAGATCTTGATGCTCAATATGTAAGCAGCTTCACCGAGGTCCTTCTTTGAGAAACTCCTTTCAAATACTCCTTTATGCTTTGCGAATAATTCTACATTATTTCCGATTAACAATATGTCATTCACATATACTTATCGAAATGTTGTAGTGCTCCCACTCACTTTCTTGTAAATACAGGCTTCTCCAAAAGTCTCAGATAAAACCATATGCTTTGATCACACTATCAAAGCGCTTATTCCAACTCCGAGATGCTTGCACCAGTCCATAGATGGATCATTGGAGCTTGCACATTTTGTTAGCTCCTTTAGGATTGACAAAACCTTCTGGTTGCATCATATACAACTCTTCTTTAATAAATCCATTAAAGAATGTAGTTTTGACATCCATTTGCCAGATTTCATAAAATGTGGCAATTGCTAACATGATTCGACAGATTTAAGCATCGCTACAATTGAGAAAATCTCATTGTAGTCAACACCTTGAACTTGTCAAAACCTTTTGCACAAGTCGAGCTTTGTAGATAGTAACACTACTATCGCGTCCGCCTTCCTCTTGAAAATCCATTTATTCTCAATGGCTTGCCGATCATCGGGCAAGTCAACCAAAGTCCATACTTTGTTCTCATACATGGATCCCATCTCAGATTTCATGGTCTCAAACCATTTCATGAATCTGGGCTCATCATCGCTTCCTCATAGTTCGTAGGTTCATCATGGTCTAGTAACATGACTTTTAGAATAGGATTACCGTACCACTCAGTGCGGATCTTACTCGAAGACCTACGAGGTTTGGTAGCAACTTGATCTGAAGTTTCATGATCATCATCATTAACTTCCTCACTAATTGGTGTAGGAATCACCGAACTGATTCCTGTGATGAACAACTTTCCAATAAGGGAGAAGGTACTATTACCTCATCAAGTTCTACTTTCCTCCCACTCACTTCTTTCGAGAGAAACTTCTTCTCTAGAAAGGATCCATCTTAGCAACAAATATCTTGCTTTCGGATCTGTGATAGAAGGTGTACCCAATAGTTACCATTGGGTATTATATGAAGACGCATTTCTCCGATTTGGGTTCGAGCTTATCAGGTGAAAACTTTTTCACATAAGCATCACAACTCCAAACTTTAAGAAACGACAGCTTAGGTTTATCGCTAAACCATAGTTCATACGGTGTCATCTCAACGGATTTAGATGGTTGCCCTATTAAACGTGAATGCAGCTGTCTCTAATGCATAACCCCAAAACGATAGTGGTAAATCGGTAAGATACATCATAGATCGCACCATATCATAATAAAGTACGGTTACGACGCTCGGACACACCATAACGCTGTGGTGTTCCGTGGCGTGAGCTGTGAAACTATTCCACATTGTTTTCATTGAAGACCAAACTCAGAACTCGAATATTCATCTCCACGATCAGATCGCAGAAACTTTATTTTCTTGTTTACGATGATTTTCCACTTCACTCTGAAATTCTTTGAACCTTTCAACTATTTCAGACTTATGTTTCATCAAGTAGATATACCCATATCTGCTCAAATCATCTTGTGAAGGTCAGAAAATAACGATACTTGCCACGAGCATCAACACTCATTGGATCGCATACATCGGTATGTATTATTCCCAATAAGTCAAGAGCTTGTTCCATTGTTCCGAGAACGGAGTTTTAGTCATCTTGCCCAAAAGGCACGGTTCGCAAGCATCAAATGATTCATAATCAAGTGATTCCAAAAGTCCATCAAGATGGAGTTTTCTTCATGCGCTTTACACCAATATGACCTAAACGGCAAGTGCCACAAATAAGTTGCACTATCATTATTAACTTTGCATCTTTTGGTTTCAATGTTATGAATATGTGTATCACTATGATCGAGATCCAATGAACCATTTTCATTGGGTGTGTAACCATATAAGGTTTTATTCATGTAAATGTAACAACAATTTATTCTCTTACTTAAATGAATAACCAGTATTGCAATAAACATGATCAAATCATATTTATGCTCAACACCAAATAACACTTATTTAGGTTCCACACTAATCCCGAAAGTATAGGGAGTGTGCGATGATGATCATATCAATCTTGGAACTACTTCCAACACTCATCGTCACTTCCCTTCAACTAGTCTCTGCTTATTCTCAGAACTCCTGTTTCGAGTTACTAATCTTAGCAACCTAACAGTATCAAATACTCAGGGGCCACTATAAACACTAGTAAGGCACACATCAATAACCTGTATATCAAATATAACCTTGTTCACTTTGCCATCCTTCTTATCCACCAAATATTCAGGGGTAGTTCTGCTTCCAAAGGACCAGTTCCATTGCAGCAAAAGTACTCGGTCTCGTGCTTAGGTCTAGACTTGGGCTTCTTCACTCGAGCAGCAACTTGCTTGCCGCTCCTTTTGAAGTTCCCTTCTTCCCTTTGCCATTTTCCTTGAGACTAGTGGTTTTGTCAACCATCAACACTTGATGTTTTTCTTGATTTCTACCTTCACGATTTTAGCATCGCCAAGAGCTCGAGAATCTTTTTCGTCATCCCTTGCATACTATAGTTCATCACGAAGTTCTACTAACTTAGTGATGGTGACTAGAGAATTCTGTCAATCACTATCTTATCTCGAAGATTAACTCCCACTTGATTCAAGTGATTGAAGTACTCGGATAATCTGTGTACATGCTCACTAGTTGAGCGATTCTCCTCCATCTTTTAGCTATAGAACTTGTTGGAGACTTCATATCTCTCAACTCGGTATTTGCTAAAAATATTAACTTCAATTCCTGGAACATCTCATATGGTCCATGACGCTCAAAACGCCTTTGAAGTCCCGATTCTAAGCCGTTAAGCATGGTGCACTAAACTATCAAGTAGTCATCATATTGAGCTAGCCAAACGCTCATAACGCCCGCATCTGCTCCTGCAATAGGTCTGTCACCTAGCGGTGCATTAAGGACATAATTCTTCTGCGCAGCAAATGAGGATAAACCTCGATCACGGATCCAATCCGCATCATTGCTACTAACATTTTTCAATACAATTTTCTAGGAACACATATAAAACACAGGGAAGCAACAACGCGAGCTATTGATCTACAACATAATCTGCAAAATACTACCAGACTAAGTTCATGATAAATTTAAAGTTCAATTAATCATATTACTTAAGAACTCCCACTTAGAAAAATATCCTCCAATTCTCTAAGTGATTGCGTGATCCACATCAACTACACCATGACCGATCATCACGTGTGATGGAGTAGTTTCAATGGTGAACATCAATATGTTGATCATATCTACTATATGATTCACGCCGACCTTCGGTCTCCGTGTTCCGAGGTCATATCTTATATGCATAGCTCGTCAAGTATAACCTGAGTATTCTGCGTGTGCAACTGTTTTGCACCTGTTGTATTTGAACGTAGAGCCTATCACACCCGATCATCACGTGGTGTCTCAAAGACGAAGAACTTTCGCAACGGTGCATACTCGGGAGAACACTTCTTGATAATTTAGTAAGGGATCATCTTATAATGCTACCGTCAATCAAAGCAAGATAAGATGCATAAAGGATTAACATCACATGCAATCAATATAAGTGATATGATATGGCCATCATCATTTTGTGCTTGTGATTCCATCTCCGGCACCGCCATGATCACCATCGCCACCGGCGCGACACCTTGATCTCCATCGTAGCATCGTTGTCGCCTCGCCAACTATTGCTTCTACGACTATCGCTATCGCTTAGTGATAAAGTAAAGCAATTACATGGCGCTTGCATTTCATACAATAAAGCGACAACCATATGGCTCTCGCCAGCTTGCCGATAACCCGTTACAAAACATGATCATCTCATACAATAAAGTATAGCATCACGCCTTGACCATATCACATCACAACATGCCCTGCAAAAACAAGTTAGACGCCTTCTACTTTGTTGTTGCAAGTTTTACGTGGCTGCTATGGGCTGAGCAAGAACCGTTTTACCTCGCATCAAAACCACAACGATATTTCACAAATAGACTCCGCTTTAACCTTCTCAAGGACCGGCGAGCCACACTCGGTTCAACTAAAGTGAGAGAGACAGACACCCGCCACCACCTTTAAGCAACGAGTGCTCACAGCGGTGAAACCAGTCTCGCGAAGCGCACGCGTAATGTCGGTCCGGGCCGCTTCATCTCACAATACCGCTGAACCAAAGTATGACATGCTGGTAGGCAGTATGACTTGTATCGCCCACAACTCACTTGTGTTCTACTCGTGCACATGACATCAACGCATAAAACCAGGCTCGGATGCCATCGTTGGGGAACGAGTAATTTCAAAAATTTCCTACGATCACGCAAGACCATGGTGATGGCATAGCAACGAGAGGAAGAGTGTCCGCCCACGCACTGTGAGACCGAAAGCGAAGCGTTATAACAACGCTGTTGATGTAGTCGACGCCTTCACGACCCGACCGATCCAAGCACCGAACGACGGCACCTCCGAGTTCTGCACACGCTCAGCTCGATGACGATCCCCGGACCCGATCCAGCAAAGTGTCGGGATGAGTTCCACAAGACGACGGCGCAGGACGATGATGATGCTCCACCGACGCAGGGCTTCGCCTAAGCTCCGCGACGATATGACTTCTCCAGCAGGCTTCACCTAAGCTCCGCGACGATATGACCGAGGTGGAATATGGTGGAAGGGGCACCGCACACGGCTAAGGAAAGATCCAGAGATCAACTTGTGTGCCATGGGGTGTCCCCTGCCCTCAGATATAAAGGAGGGAAGGGAGGGGCTGGCCGGCCACCTATGGCTGCGCTGGGAGTCCTACTCCCACCGAGTAGGATTCCCCCAATCCTAGTCCAACTAGGGTTTGACCAAGGGAGAGGGAGAGAGGCCACCCCTTCTCCTAATCCTAATAGGACTAGGGAAGGGGAAGGCTGCGCCAGCATATGGCCCCCTTTCTTTTCCCCTTAAGGCCCATCAAGGCCCATTGACCCCGGAGGTTCCGTAACCCCTGCATCTCCAGTAAAATTCCCAATTTCACCCGGAGTGATTCCGAGTCCAAACATAGGCTTCCAATATATCAATCTTTATGTCTCGACCATTTCGAGACTCCTCGTCATGTCCGTGATCTCATCCGGACTCAACAACCTTCGTACATCAATATCATATAAACTCATAATAACTCGCCATCGAAACGTTAAGCGTGGGACTCTACGGGTTCGAGAACTATGTAGACATGACCGAGACACCTCTCCGCCAATAACCAATAGCGGGACCTGGATGCCCATATTGGCTCCTACATATTCTACGAAGATCTTTATCGGTCGACCGCATAACAACATACGTTGTTCCCTTTGTCATCGGTATGTTACTTGCCCGAGATTCGATCGTCGGTATCCAATACCTAGTTCAATCTCGCATCGGCAAGTCTCTTTTCTCGCTCCGTAATACATCATCTCACAACTAACACATTTAGTTGCAATGCTTGCAAGGCTTATGTGATGTGCATTACCGAGAGGGCCCAGAGATACCTCTCCGATAATCGGAGTGACAAATCCTAATCTCAAATATGCCAACCCAACATGTACCTTCGGAGACACCTGTAATGTACCTTTATAATCACCCAGCCACGCCAGACGCTTTGGTAGCACCCAAAGTGTTCCTCGGGCAAACGGGAGTTGCATAATCTCATAGTCATAGGAACATGTATAAGTCATGAAGAAAAGCACTAGCAACAAACTATACGATCAGGTGCTATGCTAATGGAATGGGTCATGTCAATCAGATCATTCAACCAATGATGTGATCCCGTTAATCAAATAACAACTCCTTGTTCATGGTTAGGAAACATAACCATCTTTGATTAACGAGCTAGTCAGGTAGAGGCATACTAGTGACACTCTGTAGGTTTATGTATTCACACATGTATTATGTTTCCGGTTAATACAATTCTAGCATGAATAATAAACATTTATCATGATATAAGGAAATAAATAATAACATTTATTATTGCCTCTAGGGCATATTTCCTTCACTTGGTATCGTGGTATCCCTCCATTGTATATTCCCTTGCTATTGCATTGTTAACCCCTAGCCTTACTTTTGCGTTACTTGCCTATCGAGACTAGCCATTTGAGTATTGCCGGCAACGTTACTTGTGCACATTAGTGATCATACCTTCCATTGCATACCATACCATATCATATTGGTATCATATCATCCATTGTGTCTCAAGTTTGTTCCCGCATATACACAATTGCTATCTTGGTTTGTGCATTGTGCAAAGTGGCCATAGAAAAAAAAAGAATAAGCTTTTAAGCAAAAGAGAAATAGCAAAGGGCTTGTAAGCAATAGCCATAGCATCCAAATATATCATATGGTATCATACTTGATCATCTTGGATCATTGTGAGAGAAACACCGGGAACCAAACATACATAGCATACTTGGGATAGAAGTTTATCCATTTTGCATCTTATAGGTTGTGCACAAGTGTCGTATCCGCCTATTGAGCAATCGTGCTAGCGTCTCTCTTGAGTTGTGCAACACGAGCGTTTTGGTGGATTCCACATTTTGAGCTCATTCCTTGGTTGCACGGCCCTATTTATCTATCCGTGTGTGTTTCCGTGCCACATATTGCTATTGGTCTACTTGTTTCGCTTGCGAATTTGTGAATCTCTTTCAACATTATTGACTCTTGCTAACATTTTGCATTAAATTTTTTGTGCCACTATCCTCACCGAGCTCCTCCATAAGCTTTACTTGTGTAGGTGTGAGAACCGACAAGGATTGGTACCAATAGTGCTATTTCATTGTCCGCATTTGAGTGAACTTGATTCATTTTCAACATCGGTCAAGGTACATTGGTATAAGTTCTTCTATTTCTCCCACTCATATTTGCTCGAGTCTTGTGATGGATAGGCAAGGCATTTCATCTCCGGTCTACAACAATAACGACGGCGTGAACAACTACATCACCAAAGCGTCTATCTTCGGGCTACAACGACAAGTGCAAGGCACACAATCAAGATTGCGAGAGCGCATCGAGAACATCTCCATCGACATTCATCACTCCGAAGCAAGGAGAAGGGACTACTTCGACAAGAAGCTTGCCGCACATAAAGAGGAGCAAGATGCAAGGATGGAGGAGATTCGGGCCTTGATCAAGTCTTCTTCCCCTTCGTCATCTTCAAGGCGGCGACATTCAAGCCACAAGTCTTCGGAGCGCGAAAAAGATGCAAGTGCAATTCGTCCTCGTCCACATCGACATGGCGACCACCATCACGTTCGTGATCCACATCGTCATGAAGGGCAAGTCACCTCCAAGCATCATGTGCACGACGACGACGAACGACATCTACTACAAGCTCAAGTGCGACATCGACACCATCAACATGAAGATGCTCCACAAGCGCAAATGCACAAGTCCCAACAAGCCCTACCTCACGCCAAGTCAAAGCTTCATGAGCACAAAAGAAGACCGCGAGACGACCACCACAAAGACGGCGCTACGGCTACATCAACCACTTCGGCATCTTCGCCAAGTGTTCTCAAGGCATCTTCGCCTTTGGACGTACGGCATCTTCGCCTACTTCCCACGTGTACGCCTACATCGACTTCATCAAGCCCAAGGCGACTACCACGAAGCGAGGGCGACACTTCCATCTTCGAAGCCCTCAAGGAAGATGGCCGAGCATGGGACATTCCTTCGATCATGGAGACGAGCTACGAGGTGCCACATCATATGGGCCTCCCACACCAAGACGATGACAAGACGGTCGAGCAAGGGCCATCCCTTCGACCACGGGCGACGAGCGCGAACCTCTTCAACAACATAAAGACGACGCCCACAAAGGGACTCATACTCCGAGTCAAGCTACGCGACGACCAGCATGGAGACATTTGCACCTACATCTCTCCGCACCCACATATGTCGAGATGCCCCAATTGCCATGTGAGGAGAGCCACCACCCCATGAGTGACATGAGTGACTCCACCATACGTGACATTGAGAGCATTTCCTATGAGAGGATGAGTGTGACCACCACTAGCCCCACACATGAGAGCATGCCACACATCCTATGTGAGGTTGAGCGCCATTTGAGTGACTCCACCCACCATACGAGTGAGAGCATCCTTGAGGGAGTGAGTGAGCCACAACACTTAGTGAGTGAGGTAGTTGACACGGCATGTGAGGCCACTATGATTCCTAACGAATTAACCTCTACTCCTAGTGTGTTTTCTTCTTTGGTGCTAGGTCTCCTACATGACGACATGCCTATCCTCGACGAGTCCATCCCTACATTGGAGACGACGATGGCCATGATGGATGATGATGCACCCCCCACATGGTTCCATCAAGATGAAGATGACAACGAGACGATCTTCAACACCTCACCTACAACTCATGAGTGACCTTCCAAAGGTAACATAGGTGATGGTGCTTCTCTTGTCCCACTAGTGGACTCTCTTGCCATCGATTGCTCCCATGATGTTGACCCACCTATTACCATGCTTCATGCTAGTGAAATTTCTTCATGCCTTGACTTACCTATTTATGATGAATATGATGATGAGCATGTTGAGTTGCCTAGTTGTGATGCTATGCTCCATAGGATATCTTGTGAAAATTCTATTGGTCACTTCATGTTTGACAATCCATTGAACTTGTCATATGCTATGAGTGAGATCTCCCATATTGCATCTTTACAATCTCAACATAGTAACTATGCATGCCCCATTAAAATCAATCCCATTTGCACTTATGGCATAGATGACGAGATGATGGTCATTGGCTTTTGCTTCTCTTGTGATGATATTGCCATGCTTCCTTTACATGATTTGTGCAACTCATCTACTATGTCATGCCATGATCACATTGAACCAAATATGCTTTGTTTTGGATGTTGTCAATATTCTCCATGTGATGTTTCCATTAATGCTCATGAGGAGACCCCTAGTTTCCTCATGCATATTAGGAGATTTTGATTCATCCCATATTTTGCATGATTTCCATGATTGCTTGCACCATATGCATCCCATGAATAACAATGCTCTAGATATTGCTCATGATGCATTACACAATTTGAGTCTCCATTATGCCATACATAATAACAAACCTATCATGATGGATGACATGTTTCTATATCACGCATCTCATTTATTTGAGCATTGGCTATTTTGTGCTAACCAACACAAGCACGTATGCATCATGATGGATGATGCGTACATCTACCACACACACACACAATTTTTCATTTGTCTTTGTTTTGTGTAGGTACTCACATACACTCGTCAACTTCTCAATCCCAAGAGTTGACGAAACGAGCTCTTGAGAGCAATGATGACTTGGGATCCCGTCGACTATCCTTACCACCATTCCCTTCGCGCAAGGACTACGCGCACCTCTTCTACTTGGCTCTCACACGGCTATGGGCTATATATCACTTGTCGATTCATGCTCATTTTTCCGTGTTCACTTTGCATGCTATGCTTGCTTCTATACCTTTGCCATGCAATTGTGACCCTTGCTTGCATTTACCCATGATTCACAATTATGCTACTTCTATGTGTATTTGCATGCTTGGTGGAGATCCTTGTTATTATTGCCATGTTTATCATGTGCCCCATGCTATTGATGCTTGTTGTGTTGGGAGAGTCATGATGCCCCATTGCTATTTACATATGGTCTCTCGCCAATACATTGATGACATTTTACTCATATCTTGCTTTCATGCTTGTGACATGTCATGTGAAGTATTCATGCACACTATTTGCACCCATGACATGATTGCCTTGATTCCTTCTAGTACGTTGCATCTTCGCACTACTAGCTTACTTCACTTGATTGATATGATGGCTTGCTATGTTGCATCACCCATGTTCCACTATTACTTGCTTTCTTGGGTTGATGACATATATGTTCATGCCTCTCACATGATATATCGTGACCTTCGTCTCTTGTCTCCATTAGTTGCATCTCTCATATCACCTTGTGTTGAGTGCCAACTTGCTATGCTTATTGATCGTGGCGACTTGGACATATTACTTGTGATGCATACTTGCTTACTTGAGCCTATTGTATTTGGTTGTTCTCGCATCATATGCCTCCATACTATAAAATGCTTCCTTGTACTTTCTTATGATGAGCATGATGTATACACTTGTTGGGTATCTTACCACACGAATGATAGGTTTTGCACTTCCGCTAACCTTATTTGTTTTTCCGAGTGTTTGTCATGTTCTTTCATTTTGAAGGATTCACAAGGCATTACCGTCATGAGACATATTGGTTATGTGAAGGCATACATGATGTGCAACTCCAACATCTTCCGGAACATTCTAAAGGTGAACTCCTTCCCTTTGAGCCATCCTCAAATGCGCATATTGGATGGGTCACTCTTTCATTGTTGTTTCCTTCTTGTTGTCTACATGATACATCTCGCGGACGGAGGAGCGACATTGGAGATTAGCTCTATGGACCTTTACATTGAGGAGCGCTTGGACTTGGGTGCACCTTCGGAATTCCACTCTTGCCACGACTTCGAGCATTGGTACACCAACACCTCCATATTTGTTGATTGTGCTCATACATGTCATGCTCGATGGACATATCATACTCACCACAAATTTGCGTCTTATGCATGGATTGACTCACATTATGATTGCCTTGTAGCATCTTGTATTCCCATGTCATCCATGATATATGAGCTTGTGCACTTCCTTAGCAAATTTGTTGTGATCTTCCTTGATGGCATTGATGAGGACATCAATACCATTGTTACACCCACAACCCCTGCTGCTATACATACTGGACCAGTTACTAGACCTCGTGCACGCCAATTGAATTATCAGGTACTTTCATTTCTTGGTAACGATTCTAATGTTCATGAGAATATGATGCTGCCTAAATTGGATACATTTGTTTTGCTTACAAATGAAGGGCCTACCATGGACAAGAAAGATGAACCTTGGAGCAAGTTCAAGCATGGAGATGTTGGCATGCGCAAGGGGAACAAGAACGGAGTTACAAGTGATGATTCCAGGACTTTGAAGCCACCCTAATGAGTGCATGAGGCCTTGGACGAAATATACAAGATGCCCCTTCATAATATTCGTCCATAGGCTATTCTAGGTGCTGCGTCACCTTATTATTGGGCCAGGCCCATGTAATTTCGAAATACTTAAGTATAGGCTGTTTTAGAGTCCGTATGTGGGGAAACAAGAGTTAGGGTTGGTTTCGACCCTCCTCAAGGGCCACGAAATTCCTCCTCTTCCTCCATATATACAGCCCTTAGGGCGTGCTTAGACTTTGGGTTTTGTTTAGATCAAAAGTTCGCCATAGCAACAACTTCACAGATTTCGCTTGTGTTCAACGACTGCACCAAGGCGCCACAGTAACCCCACCTTCATTAATAAAGCTTTCTCTTATATTCGCAATATCCAGATTGCAATCTTAGTCTCTTGCTTGTTCTTCGCTTGCTCGCAGGAAACAGGCCCTCGTGGTTAGGTTGATCGTGTTCGCGTGGTCAATAACCCTCGGAAGTTGGTTTAGCGATTGCTAAGGCGCGACGCCTCGACGTTCGTAGTCGGATCGCCAAAGTCGACTCCCACGTAAACGATAGCCACCATCTCATCGAAACATCGGGACACCTTTGCCTCTATCAAGTGGTATCAGATTTTCAGGTTGCTCGTGAGATTTTACAGTTTTTCGAGATTAGATCGAGTCTGTTCTTCATACCTAAAGTCCACGAAAAAGCCAAAAAAAATTTAGGGTTAGTTCATCATATCCGAACCAATCTGAGCCTTTGCATAATCTTTTTAGGGTTTTGCTTTGTTGAATTTGCGGTTGCATCGTCGTGTCAAGTTGCTGGTCTTAGAGTCTAGTCTTTAGAGTTTCGAGTTCGGTCATAAGTTGTCACGCCGCCGCACCATCATCCGTATCCATATACCACCACCAATCCGTATCCAAATACCACCACCAATCTGTATCCATATACCACCACCGCTACCATATACCACCACCGCTGCCATATACCACCACCATATATCCACCACCAATCCGAGTTCTTCTCATATTAGGTTTGTTTTCGAGATCCATCTAGTTTCCGATTCGTGTTTCCTTGTCGGAGTAGGTTTCGGAAAAAAAAAGAGTCTGAAAACCACCCTCCGTTTAGGCCCAAAATTTTCCGAAAACGCACTTGTCGAAAATTTTTCTGGCTATCCTATTTTTAGGTGTTTCTAAGCGTATTGAGACAGTCACCATTATAGCAAGTTTTTTTTGACCCGTTTCCAGTTTTTGGGTCCGGGCAGTCGAAAAAAAAAATTTTGGTCGAAAAAATTTCGTGCCTATCCTGTCAGTTTGACCTGGGAAGAGTTTTGAGACACTCGCCATTATAGTGATTTTTCGCAAAAAAAAAGAGTAGCGCAAAAAAAAAGCAGCGCAAAAAAAAGAGCAAAAAAAAATATTCCAGAGTGTGCTTTTCCGTTGTTTTCGTGCAGCGCCGTGATTTTGTTAGTGTTCTAGGCTCGCGTCTCTAGCACGGTCTAGCCTAGGACCAGACAAGACTGTCGTTGAGCGCTTATTCAACTTTGCATCTCTGAATTGATTGTTGCTGACCCTTTTGCTACCATATTATAAGCCTTCCCAGCTCCACATACATCTACATCGTATGCTTTGACTCTCCCGGTAATCGCTCTATCCAAGTTTTGAGAGTTTTGACTACATCGGTTGCCGATCACCGCCTTTGCTGGGTAAGAACTGGTAAGAATTTGAGATTTGCTTGACGGATTTGTGATCGTCCACCACACAACCACCACCACTTCCTAGTTGCCCGTCAATCATATTCTTGTGTGTTTCTATTGTTGCTAACCATGGCAGGATCACAAGTCGACGGATCGACCGGGAGAACATGACAAACAAAGCGCTACATGATAAGTTTCAACAAATGATGAGTGGGCAGGTGGAAGATGTGCTAAATAGATTTGAAGAGGCCATGGAGAAGATAGATGGCATTGAGAAGGCGTCAAACAAAGCTCGATAACAAGTTTAATGAATTGCTCGACGCCTACCACCACCACCACCGGCGGCACCTAACGCACCTCTACTACAACAACAAGGACTACCTCCACATCGCGAAACAGCCCTCCGCCGAAGCTTCCCGTGTCCCTCTTCACCGCCAAGTTGCTGGTGCTGCTGTTGATACTTCGTGGCTCCTGCTGCTGCGGTGGGGAGGATGATTATGTGAGAGATTACGAGGATGAGGTTGATCAACATCGAACTACGTGCAACCACCAGCACCACAACCACCAGGTCGCCCACATGCAAATAATGGCAATGTTCGGCTCCCCTTCAGTACGAGATCATGACCATCTCCCTAAACTGAAATTGAATATTCCACCATTTGAGGGTAGATATGTTCCTGATATATATCTTACTTGGGAGTTAGAAACTGAACAACGATTTACATGTTTACAATATCCCGAGGAGAGACGTGTTCCTCGCTGCTGTTTGTGCTTTCACTAGCTTTGCATGTGTTTGGTGGTCTGAACATTGTAGATTATATCCTGCTCCAGCTACTTGGGCTGCTTTGAAAACTGCTATGCGTACTCGTTGGTTCCACCATATTATCAGCGTGAATTACTTCAAAATTGCAGCGCTTAAGACAAGGAAAAATTCGTAGAAGAATATTATCGGAATTACAAACTGGCTTGATTAGATGTGGTATTGTTGAGGAGAATGAAGCTATGCTTGCACGCTTTCTGGGTGGATTAAATAGAGAGATTCAGACCATTCTAGACTACAAGGATTATAATAATATCACTCGATTATTCCATCTTGCTTGTAAAGCTGAACGTGAAGTGCAGGATCGACAGCGCTGGCGCCGAACTAACTTTTCTGCAGGTCGACCTTCATCATGGACACCACGTGCATCATCTACTTCCACACGCTCTACTACACCGGCACCTCCGCCGGCTGCCACCTCCAACCGTGATACAAGAAAGCAGGCAGAACCACCACTATCTCGCCAAGAGCACACCGCTGGCCTACACAGAGCTCTTCTTCTTCCATGGCGCCAACAGGCACACAAGTGATATTATTTGTCGTCGTTGTAAGGGAAGAGGACATTTTATGAGAGAATGCCAATCTCAGCGCAGATGATTGCTATTGAGGATGGTGGGTATGAGTCCGCTAGTGACTATGATGAAGAGACTTTGGCTCTTATTACACATGAAGAACACGGTGGAGATGATTCTGATCATGAGACGCAATACATGGCTGTCAAGATGCTTGACAGTATGAATGTTTAGTTGCTCAACGTGTTTTGAGTGTGCAGGTTACACAAGCTGAGCAAAATCAGAGGCATAACTTGTTCCATACAAAGGAGTTGTGAAGGAACGCTTCTATTCGTGATCATCATAGATGGAGGGAGCTGCAACAACTTGGCTAGCATGGATATGGTGGAGAAGCTTTCTCTCACCACAAGACCACATCCACATCCTTACTACATCCAATGGTTCAACAACAGCGGCAAGGTTAAGGTAACATGTACTGTTCGTGTGTATTTTAGTATCCCCACATATGCTGATTATGTTGATTGTGATGTGGTACCTATGCAAGCATGTTCCTTATTACTTGGTAGACCATGGCAATTTGATAAAAATTCTGTACACCATGGTAGAAACAATCAGTATACTCTTGTTCACAAGGATAAAAATATTACTTTGCTTCCTATGACTCCTGATTCCATTTTGAAAGATGATATTAATAGAGCTAATAAAGCAAAACAGGAGAAAAATAAGAGTGAAAATCAGATTGTGGCAAAAGAATTTGAGCAACAAATGAAGCCTAATAATAAACCATCTAATGTTGCTTCTGAAATTAAACTGAAAAGTGCATGTTTATTTGCCACCAAATCTGATATTGATGAGCTAGATTCTAGCAAATCTGTTTGCTATGCTTTTGTGTGCAAAGAGGCATTATTTTCATTCGAGGACGTGCCTTCCTCTTTGCCCCTGCTGTCACTAACATTTTGCAGGAGTTCGCTGACGTCTTCCCACAAGACGTGCCACCGGGATTACCACCTATTCGAGGGATTGAGCATCAAATTGACTTAATTCCCGGTGCATGGCTACCCAACCGCGCACCATACCGTACCAATCCAGAGGAGACGAAGGAGATTATGCGTCAAGTACAGGAGCTGCTCGACAAAGGTTATATACGCGAATCTCTTAGTCCTTGTGTTGTTCCTATTATACTAGTGCCTAAAAAGGATGGTACGTCGCGTATGTGTGTTGATTGATGAGGACATGATTACCTTGGATACGACCAAAAATATTGCATACATGTATATTTGTGAGGTGATTTCTAATGCAAACTATGCAATAATTTATTTATGTCATCCAGGACAAAAATACTTCACAAACTTTTGTGCCATGTCTAATTGGAGGTGTATGGGACATTTGTACAATCCACATATGAAGATAAGGGAGAAAGAGATGTTTACCTGCTTTTTCAAAAAGTTCTCTCACGTCACTTTTGGCCCAAGAGAAGATAGAGTCCAAGTCTCTCACGTTCTGGACTCAGATTCGGACTGCATAGACATACCTGACTAAAAACGTCTATAACTTTTTCATACGGACTCCAAATTGGTTGATTCTTTTTTTGTTGGAAAATAGATTTCGTGCATTTTCCAACCCAATTGGAATCACCTTAAAATCCGTCCGGAGCGTTGAGTTATAGACGAAACAATCTGATGCTGCAGCAGAATCCGAGTCAAACTACAAGTCCAAAGGTGTTACGTCACCTCCGCTTGGGCCCATTGGCCTTGTACGACCTAGGGTTAGTTTTAGGCTGCCTTGGGACGTCCTCCCACCTCCTTGGCCGCCACCCCTTGCTCCTATATAAGTAGATCCATGATGAGGACATCAATACCATTGTTACACCCACAGCCCCTACTGCTACATATACTCTAATTAATTACTAGAGCTCACAAGACGCCAATTAAATTATCAGGTACTTTCGCTTCTTGGTAATGATTCTAATGTTCATGAGAATATGATGCTGCCTAAATTGGATACATTTGTTTTGCTTACAAATGAAGGCCCTAGCTTGGAGAAGGATGGACATTGAGCAAGAACAAGCATGGAGATAATGCCATGCAAGGGGAACAAGAACGGAGTTACAAGTGATGATTTCAGGACTTTGAAGCCACCATAATGGATGCATGAAGCCTTGGACGAAATATACAAGATGCTACTTCATAAATGTCGTCCCGAGGCTATTCTAGGTGCTGCAATCACCTTATTATTGGGCCAGGCCCATGTAATTTCGAAATACTTAAGTACAGGCTGTTTTAGAGTCCGATGTGTGGGAAACAAGAGTTAGGGTTGATTTCGACCCTCCACCAAGGGCCACGAAATTCCCCCTCTTCCTCCATATATACAGCCCTTAGGGCACCGCTTAGACCTTGGGTTTTGTTTAGATTAAAAGTCCGCCATAGCTGCAACTTCGCTGCATTTCGCTTATGTTCAACGACTGCATAAAGGCGCCACAGTAACCCCACCTTGATCAATAAAGCTTTCATCTTATATTCGCAATATCCAGATTGCAATCTCAGTTTCTTGCTTGTTCTTCGCTTGCTCGCAGGAAACAGACCCTCGTGGTCAGGTTGATCGTGTTCGGCGTGGTCAATAACCTCTCGGAGTTGGTTTAGCGATTGCTAAGGCGCGACGTCCTCGCACGTTCGTAGTCGGATCGTCAAAGTCGACTTCCTCCAAAGCGAAAACCAACATCTCATCGAAAGACGGGACACCTTTGCCTCTATCAAGTGGTATCAGATTTCCAGGTTGCTCGGTGAGATTTTACAGTTTTTCGTAGTTTAGATCGAGTCTGTTCTTCATACCTATTGTCCACGAAAAAGCCACACAAAAAAAATTAGGGTTAGTTCATCATATCCGAACCAATCTGAGCCTTTGCATAATCTTTTTAGGGTTTTTGCTTTGTTGAATTTGCGGTTGCATCGTCGTGTCAAGTTGCTGGTCTTAGAGTCTAGTCTTTTAGAGTTTCGAGTTCTGGTCATAAGTTGTCACGCCGCTGCCGCACCATCATCATCGCCTTAACATCTTCCACCTTTGCTTATCCGCCACCGCTCTGAATCCATATCCATATACCACCACCGCTGCCATATATCCACCACCAATCCAAGTTCTTCTCATATTAGGTTTGTTTTCGAGATCCATCTTGATGAGGACATCAATACCATTGTTACACCCACAGCCCCTACTGCTACATATACTGGACCAATTACTAGAGCTCACAAGACGCCAATTAAATTATCGTGTACTTTCGCTTTTTGGTAATGATTCTAATGTTCATGAGAATATAATGCTGCCTAAATTGGATACATTTGTTTTGCTTACAAATGAAGGCCCTAGCTTGGAGAAGGATGGACATTGAGCAAGAACAAGCATGGAGATAATGCCATGCTAAGGAGAACAAGAACGGAGTTACAAGTGATGATTCCAGGACTTTGAAGCCACCCTAATGAGTGCATGAGGCCTTGGACGAAATATACAAGATGCCACTTCATAATATTCGTCCATAGGCTATTCTAGGTGCTGCGTCACCTTATTATGGGCCAGGCCCATGTAATTTCGAAATACTTAAGTATAGGCTGTTTTAGAGTCCGTATGTGTGGGGAACAAGAGTTAGGGTTGATTTCGACCCTCCACCAAGGGCCACGAAATTCCCCTCTTCCTCCATATATACAGCCCTTAGGGCACCGCTTAGACCTTGGGTTTTGTTTAGATTAAAAGTTCGCCATAGCTGCAACTTCGCAGCATTTCGCTTGTGTTCAACGACTGCATAAAGGCGCCACAGAACCCCACCTTGATCAATAAAGCTTTCATCTTATATTCGCAATATCCAGATTGCAATCTCAGTTTCTTGCTTGTTCTTCGCTTGCTCGCAGGAAATGCACCCTCGTGGTCGTTGATCGTGTTCGGTGTGGTCGATAACCTCTCGGAGTTGGTTTAGCGATTGCTAAGGCGCGACGTCCTCGCACGTCAGTAGTCGGATCGTCAAAGTCGACTTCCTCCAACGCGAAAACCACATCTCATCGAAAGACGGACACCTTTGCCTCTATCAAGTGGTATCAGATTTTCAGGTTGCTCGGTGAGATTTTACAGTTTTTCGAGATTAGATCGAGTCTGTTCTTCATACCTAAAGTCCACGAAAAAGCCACAAAAAAAAATTAGGTTAGTTCATCATATCCAACCAATCTGAGCCTTTGCATAATCTTTTTAGGTTTTTGCTTTGTTGAATTTATGGGTGCATCGTCGTGTCTAGTTGCTGGTCTTAGAGTCTAGTCTTTAGAGTTTCGAGTTCTGGTCATAAGTTGTCACGCCGCCGCCGCACCATCATCCGTATCCATATACCACCACCAACCGTATCCAAATACCACCACCAATCCGTATCCATATACCACCACCGCTACCATATACCACCACCGCTGCCATATACCACCACCATATATCCACCACCATATATCCACCACCAATCCGAAGTTCCTTGCATATTAGGTTTGTTTTCGAGATCCATCTAGTTTCCGATTCGTGTTTCCTTGCCGGAGTAGGTTTCGGAAAAAAAAAAAGAAAAAAGAGTCTGGAGACCACCCTCCGTTTAGGCCCAAAATTTTCCGAAAACGCACTTGTCGAAAAATTTTCTGGCTATCCTATTTTAGGTGTTTCTAAGTGTATTGAGACAATCGCCGTTATAGAAAGTTTTTTGACCTGCTTCAGTTTTGGGTCCGGCAATAAAAAAAAAATTGGTCGAAAAAATTTCGTGCCCATCCTGTCGGTTTGACCTCGGAAGAGTTTTGAGACACTCGCCATTATAGTGATTTTCACAAAAAAAAGAGCAGCAAAAAAAAAGCAGCGCAAAAAAAAAGAGCGAAAAAAAATTCCAGAGTGTGCTTTTCCCTTGTTTACGCAGCAGCGCCGTGATTTTGTTAGTGTTCTAGGCTCGCCTCTCTAGCACGGTTCAGCCTAGGACCAGCACAAGACCGTCGTTGAGCGCTTATTCAACTTTGCATCTCTGAATTGATTATTGCTGACCCTTTTGCCACCATATTATAAGCCTTCCCAGCTCCACATACATCTACATCGTATGCTTGACTCTCCCTCGTAATCGCTCTATCCAAGCTTTGAGAGATTTGACTACATCGGTTGCCGATCACCGCCGCCGCTGGGTAAGAACTGGTAAGAATTTGAGATTTGCTTGACGGATTTAGATCGTCCACCACACCACCACCACCACTTCCTAGTAGTCCGTCAATCATATTCTTGTGTGTTTCTATTGCTGCTAACCATGGCAGGATCACAAGCCGACGTGGATCGATCGGGAGAACATGACAAACAAAGCGCTACATGATAAGTTTCAACAAATGATGAGTGGGCAGGTGGACGATGTGCTAAATAGATTTGAAGAGGCCATGGAGAAGATAGATGGCATTGAGAAGGCATTCAAACAAAGCTCGATAACAAGTTTAATGAATTGCTCGCTGCCTACCACCACCACCACCGGCGGCACCTAACGCACCTCTACAACAACAAGGACTACCTCCACATCGCTAAACAGCCCTCCGCCGAGCTTCCCGTGTCCCTCTTCACCGCCAAGCTGCTGGTGCTGCTGTTGATACTTCAGGGCTCCTGCTGCTGCAAGGGGGGAGGATGATTATGTGAGAGCTTACGAGGATGAGGTTGATCAACATCGAACTACGTGCAACCACCAGCACCACAACCACCAGGTCGCCCACATGCAAACAATGGCAATGTTCGGCTCCCTTCAGTACGAGATCATGACCATCTCCCTAAACTGAAATTGAATATTCCACCATTTGAGGGTAGATATGTTCCTGATATATATCTTACTTGGGAGTTAGAAACTGAACAACGATTTACATGTTTACAATATCCCGAGGAGAGACGTGTTCTCGCTGCTGTTTGTGCTTTCACTAGCTTTGCATGTGTTTGGTGGTCTCAACATTGTAGATTATATCCTGCTCCAGCTACTTGGGCTGCTTTGAAAACTGCTATGTGTACTCGTTGGTTCCACCATATTATCTACGTGAATTACTTCAAAATTGCAGCGCCTAAGACAAGGAAAAATTCGTAGAAGAATATTATCAGAATTACAAACCGGCTTGATTAGATGTGGTATTGTTGAGGAGAATGAAGCTATGCTTGCACGCTTTTCTGGGTGGATTAAATAGAGAGATTCAGACCATTCTAGACTACAAGGATTATAATAATATCACTCGATTATTCCATCTTGCTTGTAAAGCTGAACGTGAAGTGCAGGATCGATGTGCCTTGGCGCGGACTAACTTTTCTCGCAGGTCGACCTTCATCATGGACACCACGTGCATCATCTACTTCCACACGCTCTACTACACCGCACCTCCGTCGGCTGCCACCTCCAACCGTGATACAAGAAAGCAGGCACAACCACCACTATCTCGCCAAGAGGACACCTGCTGGACCTACACAGAGCTCTTCTTCTTCCATGGCGCCAACAGGCACACAAGTGATATTATTTGTCGTCATTGTAAGGGAAGTGGACATTTTATGAGAGAATGCCAATCTCAGCGCAGATGATTGCTACCGAGGATGGTGGGTATGAGTCTGCTAGTGACTATGATGAAGAGACTTTGGCTCTTATTACACATGAAGAACACGGTGGAGATGATTCTGATTTTGAGACGCAATACATGGCTGCTCAAGATGCCGACAGTATGAATGTTTAGTTGCTCAACGTGTTTTGAGTGTGCAGGTTACACAAGCTGAGCAAAATCAGAGGCATAACTTGTTCCATACAAAGGCAGTTGTGAAGGAACGTTCTATTCAAGGCCATCATAGATGGAGGGAGCTGCAACAACTTGGCTAGCATGGATATGGTGGAGAAGCTTTCTCTCACCACAAGACCACATCCACATCCTTACTACATCCAATGGTTCAACAACAGCGGCAAGGTTAAGGTAACACGTACTGCTCGTGTGCATTTTAGTATCTCTACATATGCTGATTATGTTGATTGTGATGTGGTACCTATGCAAGCATGTTCCTTATTACTTGGTAGACCATGGCAATTTGATAAAAATTCTGTACACCATGGTAGAAACAATCAGATACTCTTGTTCACAAGGATAAAAATATTACTTTGCTTCCTATGACTCCTGATTCCATTTTGAAAGATGATATTAATCGAGCTAATAAAGCAAAACAGGAGAAAATAAGAGTGAAAATCAGATTGTGGCAAAAGAATTTGAGCAACAAATGAAGCCTAATAATAAACCATCTAATGTTGCTTCTGAAATTAAACTGAAAAGTGCATGTTTATTTGCCACCAAATCTGATATTGATGAGCTAGATTCTAGCAAATCTGTTTGCTATGCTTTTGTGTGCAAAGAGGCATTATTTTCATTCGAGGACGTGCCTTCCTCTTTGCCCCTGTTGTCACTAACATTTTGCAGGAGTTCACGACGCCTTCCCACAAGACGTGCCACCGGATTACCACCTATTCGAGGGATTGAGCATCAAATTGACTTAATTCCCGGTGCATCGCTACCCAACCGTGCACCATACCGCACTCAATCCAGAGGAGACGAAGGAGATTATGCGTCAAGTACAGAGCTGCTCGACAAAGGTTATATACGCCAATCTCTTAGTCCTTGTGCTGTTCCTATTATACTAGTGCCTAAAAAGGATGGTACGTCATGTATGTGTGTTGATTGTAGAGGCATTAATAATATTACTATTCGTTATCGCCATCCTATTCCTATGCTAGATGATATGCTTGATGAATTAAGTGGCTCTACAATATTCTCCAAAGTTGATTTATGAGTGGATACCATCAAATTCGTATGAAATTGGGAGATGAATGGAAAACAGCATTTAAAACTAAGTTTGGATTATATGAGTGGTTAGTCATGCCTTTTGGGTTAACTAATGCACCTAGTACTTTCATGAGATTAATGAACGAAGTTTTACGTGCTTTCATTGGACGATTTGTGGTAGTTTACTTTGATGATATACTGATTTATAGCAAATCTTTGGAAGAACATTTGGAACATTTACGTGTTGTTTTTAATGCTCTACGTGATGCACGCTTGTTTGGTAACCTTGGGAAGTGCACCTTTTGCACCGACCGAGTATCTTTTCTTGGCTATGTTGTTACTCCACAGGAATTGAAGTTGATAAAGCCAAGATTGAAGCTATTGAGAGTTGGCCGCAGCCCAAAACGGTCACACAAGTGAGGAGTTTTCTTGGACTCGCTGGTTTCTATAGGCGCTTTGAGAGACTTTAGCACCATTGCTGCACCTCTCAATGAGCTTACAAAGAAGGACGTGCCTTTTGTTTGGGGTACCGCACAGGAAGAAGCCTTCACGGTATTGAAAGATAAGTTGACACATGCTCCTTTACTCCAACTTCCTGACTTTAATAAGACTTTTGAGCTTGAATGTGATGCTAGTGGAATTGGATTAGGAGGTGTGTTATTACAAGATGGCAAACCTGTTGCATACTTTTCTGAAAAATTGAGTGGGCCTAGTCTGAACTATTCTACTTATGACAAAGAATTATATGCTCTTGTTAGATCTATTCATCCTTTGTCCAAGCCAGTCTGAGCCTTTGCAGTTTTCTTTTCATTGTTTGCATTATTGAATTATCGGTTGCATCGTCGTGTCGAGTTGCTAGTCTTAGTGTCTAGTTCCTTTAGAGTTTCGAGTTCTGTTCACATTAGTCACGCCGCCGCTGCATCATTATCCCTTCCGCTGTCCACCATACCATCCATCAATTTCCACCACGTATACGCACTATTCATTGTCATAATCATAGTTGAGGTCATTCACATCTTCGCTTGATCCAATCTGCATCTTATCTAGTTTGTTTTGGAAAAGAGGAAAAAAAGAGAGAAAAAAGAGAGAAAAAGTAAAAAAAGTCAGAGAAAAAAAGAGAAAGAAAAGAAAAAAGTGTGAGAAAAAAAAGAGTGAAGAAAAAAAACAAAGTTCGGATCTATCTAGACTCAATCTCGTAGCTGAATTCGGATTGAATCTGTTTTGTGCACTGTTCAGTTAAACAGGCATAACTTCCTCATACGATGTCCATTTTGGCTCCACGAGTACTCAAATTAAAGCTAGAGACGAGCCGCATCTAAATAGTTGCAGAAGCTAGTTCAATATTTAGCACCTCAAAATCGGCTTCTAAATAGGTCTTTTGCCCTCCGAGTTCGTGAACACAGCTTATTCCAGTTTTTAAACCAGTTTTAGAATTTTTGACTCCTCATATCAACTCGAATTGAGTGATTCTTTTGCATTGGAAAGCTTGAGTTAGTAGCATTCTTTGAAAAATTTATTAGAAAATTGGCTCAAACTTTTCAAGAGGAAAATTGAGAGAGAGTTGTTGTATATCCTGCTTGGCGCTTGTTTTCATCATTATCTTTACTGCCAGGATCTTCACTTATATCTTGCTGTCCAGAGCTACTTATTATCCTTCATTGATGCTAGTTGTGCTACGCCGTGACCTCATTAGTGTTCTAGGCTCGCGTCTCTAGTCCGGTCTAGCCTAGGACCAGCACAGTACCGTCGCTGAGCGCTTATTCAACATTGCATCTCTGAATTGCTTATTGATAATCTTTTGCTACCATATATAGCCAACCCAGCTCCACATATTTCTACACCGTATATCGTCGCGTCTCCCGGCAATCGCTTTACACAATCTTCGAGTTATTTGACATTGCTGGTTGCCTGTCACCACCTGCTGCATGGTAAGAACTTGTAAGATATTGATATTTGCTATATTGTGAGCGCTTTTACCACCACATCCTAGTAGTTCATAGGAACATTATTCTCGAATTTTGTTTCTTGTTTCTACTAATCATGACAGGTTCCGAGATAGAAGTTCTTGGATGACGGACACATCTCCACCATCACGAGAGTTGGGACAACACACACAAGCATATGGCCAGGTTATGTCTATACCATCATTTGAGGGTAGATTTAATCCTGCTATTTATCTAGCTTGGGAGCTTGAATTAGAAGAAGTTTTAGTCACCATGATTTTTCTGAACTTGAGAGAGTACGAGCTACCACTAGAGCATTTACTGGTTTTGCTTCTGCTTGGTGGAGTGTACATTGTAAGAAAACATTGATAACCAACCCACAACTTGGAAAGTTTTGAAAGCTGTAATGAGACAACAATTTTTCCTCCTTACTATCGCCGTGAATTGCTTCGCAAATTTGAACAATTAAAACAAGGCAGAACACTGTTCATACTTACTACAAAGAGTTCAAATCTTATATGCATCATTGTGACATAGAAGAATCTGAGGATGATACAATGAATAGATTTTTTGGTGGTTTGAACCATGATATCCGTGCAAGATTTCACTATATTCCTCGTTCCATTATTGGTATGTATGTTCGCGCTTGTACCTTTGAGAGACAGCTACAGGAGGATGCATTGGGTGACTACAACAACTACTATTCCAGTTCATGCTCACCATCGTCATTGGTTCCTCCACCATTGCACCTACTAGAGCAGCCCCACCCAGATTGTGAGTGCGACATCATCTCAAGTGTATGGTGCATTATCAAGGCCTGCACCTACATCAGCTACGCCTTTGCATAAGGTAACAAAAAGGTATTAATGATATAACTTCACATGAGAATGATGCATCCCTAGTTAACTTGAATGCATCATGTGTTGAGTTACCCGGTGATTTGAGCACATCACCTATTTTAGAGAATCTTGATACTATCATGAATGCGCCATGTGCTCAAACAACTGAAATACCAACAATTTTGAGTGCACCCATTGAATTAACTGTTGATGCAAAAGAATCAATGTTTAATCATTTTGATATGACCTCTAATCTTGGTGATGATTCTGTGTCAAATAACTTATTGCATGTTTGCTTATTTAAGCATGTTGTAGCATGTAAACTTGATGCAAGTAAGGTTTATTCACCAATGTTGGGATGGTTTAATGATGAACATTGTCAATCTTTTGAAATGAATAAGAGCTTCACTTATATGTGCAAACTGAGTTGTAATATTTTCATGCCTTCTACTTCTTGTGATAATGTTTTACGTTAGATTTTATGAACTATGCAAGTTACTCATCTATTCATGTGTCATATGTGCAAAAATCAAGGAAGTAAAATGGATGACATATACATATACAACATGTACACCTTGTCTCTTTTGTTAGCCATATTTCAGATTAAGCAACGCCGAGGACGGCTTTGTTTTCAAGAAGGGAGGATGATGAGGACATGATTACCTTGGATACGACCAAAAATATTGCATACATGTATATTTGTGAGGTGATTTCTAATGCAAACTATGCAATAATTTATTTATGTCATCCAGACAAAAATACTTCACAAACTTTTGTGCCATGTCTAATTGCAGGTGTATGGGACATTTGTACAATCCACATATGAAGATAAGGGAGAAAGAGATGTTTACCTGCTGTTCAAAAAGTTCTCTCACGTCACTTTTGGCCCAAGAGAAGATAGAGTCCAAGTCTCTCACGTTCGACTCAGATTCGGACTGCACAGACATACCTGACTCAAAACGTCTATAACTTTTTCATACGGACTCCAAATTGGTTGATTCTTTTTTGTTGGAAAATAGATTTCGTGCATTTTCCAACCCAATTGAATCACCTTAAAATCCGTCCGAGCGTTGAGTTATAGACGAAACAATCTGATGCTGCAGCAGAATCCGAGTCAAACTACAAGTCCAAAGGTGTTACGTCACCTCCGCTTGGGCCCATTGGCCTTGTACGACCTAGGGTTAGTTTTAGGCTGCCTTGGGACGCCCTCCCACCTCCTTGGCCGCCACCCTTGCTCCTATATAAGTAGATCCATCTAGTAGCTTTTTCCTTGGGATTTGTTTAGTTAAAGTTAGCCATTGCAACTTCGTGTACTTTGTTTGTGTCCAACGACCAGACCAAGACCGCTTCCGGATCCCCACCATTATCAATACTTCATATATATTCGCAATATTCAGATTGCTTTATCATATTCTTGCTTGTTCTTCGATTGCTTGCAGGAATAGACCTTCGTGGTCAGGTTGATCGTGCTCCAGCATGGTCAATAACTTCGGAGTTGGTTTAGCGATTGCTAAGGCGCAACATCGCACACGCTTTGTAGTCGGATCGTCAAAGTCGCTCCACCAAATCGATAGTTATCATCTCATCGAAAGATCGGGACACCCTCGCCTATCATTGATTGTAGAGGCATTAATAATATTACTATTCGTTATCGCCATCCTATTCCTAGGCTAGATGATATGCTTGATGAATTGAGTGGCTCTACAATATTCTCCAAAGTTGATTTATGAGTGGATACCATCAAATTCGTATGAAATTGGGAGATGAATGGAAAACAACATTTAAAACTAAGTTTGGATTATATGAGTGGTTAGTCATGCCGTTTGGGTTAACTAATGCACCTAGTACTTTCATGAGATTAATGAACGAAGTTTTACGTGCTTTCATTGGACGATTTGTGGTAGTTTACTTTGATGATATACTGATTTATAGCAAATCTTTGGAAGAACATTTGGAACATTTACGTGTTGTTTTTAATGCTCTACGTGATGCACGCTTGTTTGGTAACCTTGGGAAGTGCACCTTTGCACCGATTTAGTATCTTTTCTTGGCTATGTTGTTACTCCACAGGAATTGAAGTTGATAAAGCCAAGATTGAAGCTATTGAGAGTTGGCGGCAGCCCAAAACGGTCACACAAGTGAGGAGTTTTCTTGGACTCGCTGGTTTCTATAGGCGCTTTGAGAGACTTTAGCACCATTGCTGCACCTCTCAATGAGCTTACAAAGAAGGATGTGCCTTTTGTTTGGGGTACCGCACAGTGAAGAAGCCTTCACGGTATTGAAAGATAAGTTGACACATGCTCCTTTACTCCAACTTCCTGACTTTAATAAGACTTTTGAGCTTGAATGTGATGCTAGTGGAATTGGATTAGGAGGTGTGTTATTACAAGATGGCAAACCTGTTGCATATTTTTCTGAAAAATTGAGTGGGCCTAGTCTGAACTATTCTACTTATGACAAAGAATTATATGCTCTTGTTCGGACTTTTTTTAGAGACATGGCAACATTATTTATGGCCCAAAGAATCTGTTATTCATTCTGATCATGAATCTTTGAAACATATTAAAAGTCAAGCTAAACTGAATCGTAGACATGCTAAATGGGTTGAATTCATTGAGACTTTCCCTTATGTCATTAAACACAAGAAGGGTAAAGAAAATGTTATTGCTGATGCTTTGTCTCGTCGCTATACTATGCTTTCACAACTTGACTTCAAAATATTTGGTTTGGAGACCATCAAAGATCAATATGTGCATGATGCTGATTTTAAAGATGTAATGCAGAATTGTAAAGAAGGAAGAACATGGAACAAGTTCGTTATTAATGATGGTTTTGTGTTCTGTGCTAACAAGCTATGCATTCCTGCTAGCTCTGTTCGTCTTTTGTTGTTGCAGGAGGCGCATGGAGGAGGATTAATGGGACACTTTGGCGTCAAGAAGACGGAGGATATACTTGTTACACATTTCTTTTGTCCAAAGATGAGACGGATGTTGAGCGCTTTGTTGCTCGCTGCACTACATGTCAAAAAGCTAAGTCACGACTCAATCCTCATGGTTTATATATGCCTTTGCCTGTGCCTAGTGTTCCTTGGGAGGATATATCTATGGACTTTGTTTTAGGTTTACCTCGAACAAAGAAGGGGAGGGATAGCATATTTGTTGTCGTGGATAGATTCTCAAAAATGGCACACTTTATACCATGTCATAAAAGCGATGATGCTGTTAATGTTGCTAATTTGTTCTTTCGTGAAATTATTCGCTTGCATGGTGTGCCAAATACTATTGTTTCAGATCGTGATACTAAATTTCTTAGCCACTTTTGGAGATGTTTATGGGCTAAGTTGGGGACTAAACTGCTTTTTAGTACTACTTGTCACCCGCAAACTGATGGACAAACTGAGTCAATAGAACATTGTCTACTATGCTTAGGGCTGTTTTGAAGAATAATAAGAAAATGTGGGAAGAATGCTTGCCTCATATTGAATTTGCTTATAATCGTTCATTGCATTCTACTACTAAGATGTGCCCTTTTGAAATTGTGTATGGCTTCCTACCTCGTGCACCTATTGATTTGTTGCCTCTTCCATCTTCGGAGAAGGTTAATTTTGATGCTAAAGAACGTGCTGAATTGATTTTAAAAATGCATGAGTTAACTAAGGAAAACATTGAGCGTATGAATGCTAAATATAAACTTGCTGGAGATAAGGGTAGAAAACATGTTGTCTTTGCACCGGAGATCTTGTTTGGTTACATTTATGTAAGGATAGGTTTCTAATTTGCGCAAATCAAAGCTAATGCCACGCGTCGATGGTCCATTTAAGGTGTTAGAGAAAATAAATGATAATGCATATAAACTTGAGCTGCCTCGCAGATTTTGGGGTTAGTCCCACTTTTAATATTGCAGATTTGAAGCCTTATTTGGGTGAGGAAGATGAGCTCCGTCGAGGACGACTTCATTTCAAGAAGGGAGGATGATGAGGACATCAATACCATTGTTACACCCACAGCCCCTGCTGCTATACATACCGGACCAATTACTAGAGCTCACAAGACGCCAATTGAATTATCAGTACTTTCGCTTCTTGGTAACGATTCTAATGTTCATGAGAATATGATGCTGCCTAAATTGGATACATTTGTTTTGCTTACAAATGAAGGGCCTACCATGGACAAGAAAGATGATCCTTGGAGCAAGTTCAAGCATGGAGATGTTGGCATGCGCAAAGGGAACAAGAACGGAGTTACAAGTGATGATTCCAGGACTTTGAAGCCACCCTAATGAGTGCATGAGGCCTTGGACGAAATATACAAGATGCCCCTTCATAATATTCGTCCATAGGCTATTCTAGGTGCTGGCCACCTTATTATTGGGCCAGCCCATGTAATTTCGAAATACTTAAGTATAGGCTATTTTTAGAGTCCGATGTGGGGGGAAACAAGAGTTAGGGTTGGTTTCGACCCTCCCTCAAGGGCCACGAAATTCTCCTCTTCCTCCATATATACAGCCCTTAGGGCGCTGCTTAGACTTTGGGTTTTGTTTAGATCAAAAGTTCGCCATAGCAGCAACTTCACAGATTTCGCTTGTGTTCAACGACTGCACCAAGGCGCACGTAACCCCACCTTCATTAATAAAGCTTTCTCTTATATTCGCAATATCCAGATTGCAATCTTAGTCTCTTGCTTGTTCTTCGCTTGCTCGCAGGAAACAGGCCCTCGTGGTCGTTGATCGTGTTCGCGCGGGTCAATAACCCTCGGAAGTTGGTTTAGCGATTGCTAAGGCGCCGACGCCTCGCACATTCGTAGTCGGATCGTCAAAGTCGACTCCCACAGAAACGATAGCCACCATCTCATCGAAACATCGGGACACCTTTGCCTCTATCAGGCATATTCATACATCATGATCATATTGCCCATCATCAATTGCATGATAACATACACATGTTGCGCATCCACTACCATATTCATGCTTTTGATGCACCATCCCATTATGACATCATTTTGCACCGTGGTTGCATTCATCATATTCACAACACATTTGTGTGCACAATGATTGCATTTCCTCCCATGAATGCTTTGCATCTCATTCTAGATCATCTTGATAAGCTTCATGCGCTTTGTCACGACCAATCTTGCATCATTCTTACATGATGGACACTTTGTGTGTGCTAACCATTGTATTTCAGTGTTGCTTGTGTTTGCTCTTTTGCATGTCTATCACTCCGCGACACCTTGACTACTTGGATTGCACCATATCTTCAACTTCGTCCAACTACAAGTCCGCTTCACGACAACCGCTTCCATGGTGATGAGGATCACGATCCGAGGTCGGATCTTTCCCAAGGGAGGGAGATGATGCGGAGCATCCCACGCCATCCCCATGTACACTCCATCTACTCTCCAAGCCCCAAGGATACATAAGATGAGACCTCGACTATGCGCCATTGGACCTAAGGTGAACTCGCCCTTTCCGGATCTTCCTTTCCGCATGTAAGACATGGATGCTACTTCAGCGCGACTTGTGCATACTCAGTACACCCGAGGAGACCATGGAGAGCCCAAGGACCAAGGCCAAGCATGCGCGAAGCATGGAAGAGGAGAAGGAAGAAGAGCTGATGTTACAGTGCCCTGACATCCGCCCCAGCCCGACATCCGCCCTTTCAAGAAGCCCGACATCCGCCCGAGCCCGGACATCCGGCGCCCATCACAGCTGCCAAGAAGACTACAGGCCCGGACATCCGCCCCAGCCCCGGACATCCGCCTCCCACGAAGCCCCCGGATATCCGCCACTCGCCTGAAATCCGCGCCCCACACCCGATTCGCCGAACTGACTTCGCCAGCCCCGACATCCGCCCCTAGCCCGGACATCCGGCTGCTCGAAAGCCCGACATCCGCCCGACGCCTCGACATCCGCCTCCCCGCCGCTGCAGAAGGCATCCGGACTTGTCCTTGTAATCCTTCGCCCCGAGACTATATATACTTCATCCCTTCCTCTTTTTAGGTTAGCGCTGATTTAGCTCATTAGATAGAGTCATTATCCATACCGGATCTACTCCACGAGAGAGACCGCGCCCCTCTTCGGAGAAGATCCACCTTGGATTCAAGACCTCCTTTGCGGAGAAGACCATCATCAAGACCTCTCACGGAGAAGAACGCTACCGCTTGTATCGCCCTTTGTTGACCTTGAATTATGTATCTCCTTTGTGTTCTTTGATCTAGCATTTGTGTGACCGATTCCTTGTTGGTTGAGTGTTTTCCTCGCTCCTCCCCGTGATTTCCTCGTGTTCTTCCGCCGTTTCTTCGTGATTTCCCGTAGGATCCGCCCAACGTGAAAGATCGCCCACGAGGGTTCCGCCTCACATCAACGTGGGGTTCAAGGTCAACAAAGGACGATACAAATGGTAGCTGTTCTTATCCGTGAGGAGGTCTTGATGATGGTCTTCTCTGAAGGGAGGTCTTGAACCCAAGGTGGATCGCTCCAAGAGGGGCCACGGTCTCTCTCGTGGAGTAGATCCGTATGGATGAGCGAAGCTTCATCTAATGAGCTAAATCAACGCTAACCCTAAAAAGAGGAAGGGATGAAGTATATAGTCTCGGGGCGAGGTACAAGGGACAAGTCCTTGATGCATCACAAGGCAGCAGTGGGAGGCCGGATGTCCGCCGCCGGGCCGATGTCCGGCTTTCCCGAGACGCCAGATGTCCGGCTAGGGGTCCGGATGTCCGGCCAAGGGTCCGTTCGCCGAATCGGTGCGGGCGCCGATTTCGGCGAGTGGCCGGATATCCGGCTTGGGGAGGCCGGATGTCCGGGGCTCGGGGCCGGATGTCCGCCCCTGTAGTCTTGGCGGTAGTTGTGATGGGCGCCGGATGTCCTGCTCGGGCCGGATGTCCGGCTTATGGAAGGGTCGATGTCCGGCTGGGGCCGGATGTCCGGCTCAGAGTATCCGGGTTTTTTCTTCCTTCTCTCTTCCATGCTTCCGCATGCTTGGCCTTGGTCCTTGGGCTCTCCATGGTCTCCTCGGGTGTACCTGAGTATGCACAAGGTCCGCGCTGAAGTAGCATCCATGTCTTACATGCGAAAGGGAAGATTCGGAAAGGAGCGAAGTTCACCTTAGGTCCAATGGCGATAGTCGAGGTCTCATCTTATGTATCCTTGGGGCTCTGAGAGTAGATGGAGGTACATGGTGATGAATGGGATGCTCCGCATCATCTCCCTCCCTTGGGAAAGATCCCACCTGGATCGTGATCCTCATCACCATGGAAACGGTTGTCGAGACGGACTTGTAGTTGGACGGTTGAAGACATGACGCAATCCAAGTAGTCCAAGGTGTCGCCGGAGTGATAGATATGCCAAAATTGCAAACACAAGAAACACTCGGAAATACAATGGTTAGCGCACACAAAGTGTCCATCATGTAAGAATGAGTCCGTGAGGCAAGATTGTTCATGACAAAGCACATGAAGCTTAGCAAGATAATATGAAATGAGATGTAAAGCATTCATGGGAACAAATGCAATCATTGTGCACACAATTGTGTTGTGAATATGATGAATGCAACCACGGTGCAAAATGATGTCATAGTGAGACGGTCTATCAATAGCATGAATATGGCAATGGATGCTCAACATGTGTATGTTATCATGCAATTGATGATTGGCAATATGATCATGATGTATGAATATGCCATCAAGGAAGATCACAACAAATTTGCTAAGAAAATGCACAAGTTCATATATCATGGATGACATGGGAATAGGTGCAACACGACAATCATAATATGTGTCAATCCATGCATAGGGTGCAAACTTGTGGTGAGTATGGTATGTCCATCGAGCATGACATGTATGAGCACAATCAACAAATATGGAGATGGTGGTGTACCAATGCTCGATGTCGTGGCATGAGTGGAATTTCGAAGGTGCATCCAAGTCCAAGTGCTCCTCAATGTAAAGGTCCATAGAGCCAATCTCCAATGTCGCTCCTCCGTCCAATAGATGTAACATGTACACAACAAGAAAGAAACAACAATGAAAGAGTGACCCATCCAATATGCAAACTTGAGGATGGCTCAAAGGGAAGGAGTTCACCTTTATGAGGATGTCGAAAATGTTGGTGTCGCACATCGTGTATGCCTTCACATAACCAATATGTCTCATGACGGTAATGCCTTGTGAATTCTTCAAAACGAAAGAACATGGCAAACATTCGGAGAAACAAATGAGGTTAGCGGAAGTGCAAAACCTATCATTCATGTGGTAAGATACCCAACAAGTGTATGCATCATGCTCATCATAAGAAAGGACAATGGAGCATTTCATAGTATGGATGCATATGATGCAATAACAACCAAATGCAATAGGCTCAAGTAAACAAGCATGCATCATAAGTAATATGTCCAAGTCTCCAAGATCATGAAGCATAGAGGCAACTATAGGAGGCAAGCGACAATAAACAAGATATATCATGTGAGAGGCATGAACATACATGTCATCAACCCAAGAAAGCAAGTGATAGTGGAACATGGGTGATGCAACATAGCTAGCAATCATAGAGATCAAGTCAAGCAAGCTAGTAGTGCTAAGATGCAACGTACTAGAAGGAATCATGGCAAGCATGTCATGTGTGCAAATAGTGGGCATGAATAACTCACATGCCATAGCACAAGCATGAAAGCAAGATATGAGCAAAATAGCATCAATAGCATGGGGCACATGATAAACATGGCAAAAGCAACAAGGATCTCCACCAAGCATGCAAATACACATAGAAGTGGCATAATTGTGAATCATGGGTAAATGCAAGCAAGGGTCACAATTGCATGGCAAAGGTATAGAAGCAAGCATAGCATGCAAAGTGAACACAGAAATGAGCATGAGTCGACAAGTGGTAAATAGCCCATAGCCGTGTGAGAGCCAAGTAGAGGAGTTACGCAGTAGTCCTTGCGCCAAGGGGACGTTGGTGAGTATAGTCCATGGGATCCCAAAGCATCATTGCTTCAAGAGCTCTGCTTCACAACTCTGGGATTGAGAAGTTGACGAGTGTATGTGAGTACCTACACAAAACAAAGACAAAGGAAAATTGTGTAAAGGGTAGATGTACGATCATCCATCATGATGCATACGTGTTTGTGTCGGTTAGCACAAAATAGCCAATGCTCAAATAAATGAGATGCATGATATAGAAACATGTCATCCATCATGATAGGTTTGTTATTTTGTATTGCATAATGGAGACTCAAAGGATGTAATGCATCATGAGCAATATCTAGAGCATTGTTATTCCTAGAATGCATATGGTGCAAGCAATTATGTGAATCATGCAAATTATGGGATGAATCAACATCTCCTAATATGCATGAGGAAACTATGGGGGTCTCCTCATGAGCATTAATGGAAACATCACATGGAGAATATTGACAACATCCAAAACAAGGCATATTTGGTTCAATGTGATCATGGCATGACATAGTAGATGAATTATGTGAATCATGTAAAGGAAGCATGGCAATATCATCACATGAAAACAAAAGCCAATGACCATCATCTCGCCATCTATGCCATAAGTGCAAATGGGATTTATTTTAATGGGGCATGCATAGTTACTATGTTGAGATTGAAATGAGGCAATATGGGAGATCTCACTCATAGCATATGACAAGTTCAATGGATTGTCAAACATGAAGTGACCAATAGAATTTTCACAAGATGTCCTATGGAGCATAGCATCACAACTAGGCAACTCAACATGCTCATCATCATATTCATCATAAATAGGTAAGTCAAGGCATGAAGAAGTTTCACTAGCATGAAGCATGGTAATAGGTGGGTCAACATCATGGGAGCAATCGATGGTAAGAGAGTCCACTAGTGGGACAAGAGAAGCACCATCACCTATGTTACCTTTGGAAGGTCGCCATGAGTTGTAGGTGAGGTGTTGAAGATCCATTCGTTGTCATCTTCATCTTGATGGAACCATGGGGGTGTATCATCGTCCATCATGGCCATCGCTGCTCCAATGTAGGTATGGACTCGTCGAGGATAGGCATGTCGTCATGTAGGAGACCTAGCACCAAAGAAGAAAACACACTACGAGTAGAGGTTAATTCGTTAGGAATCATAGTGGCCTCACATGCCGTGTCAACTACCTCATTCACTAAGTGTTGTGGCTCACCACTCCCCATATGATGCTCTCACTGTATGGTTGGTGGAGTCACCAAATGGCGCCAACCTCACATAGGATGTGTGGCATGCTCTCAAGTGTGGGACTAGTGGTGGTCACACTCATCCTCTCATAGGAAATGCACTGATGTCATATAGGGTGGAGTCACCATGTCACTCATGTGGTGGTGGCTCTCCTCACATGGCAATTGGGTCATCTCGTGATATGTGGGTGTCGGAGAGATGTTGGTGCAATGTTCCATGCGCGTCGCCAGAGCTTGACTCGGAGAATGAGTCCAAAGTGGGCGCTGCCTTCATGTTGTTGAAGAGGTTCAAGGCCGCCGTGGGTCAAGGGGATGGCCCTTGCTCGACTGCCTTGTCACCGCCTTGGTGTGGGAGGCCCATATGATGTGGCACCTCGTAGCTCGCCTCCATGACCGAAGGGAATGTCCCATGGTCGGCCATCTTCCTTGAGGGGCTTCCAAAGATGGAAGTGTCGCCTCGGTCGAGGTAGTCGCCGGACTTGATGAAGTCGATGTAGGCGCACACGGGAAGTAGGCGAAGATGCCGACGTCCAAAGGCTTAAGATGCCAAGTGGTTGATGTAGCCGTAGCGCCGCCTTGGTGGTGCTCGCCTCATGTCTTCTTTGTGCTTATGAAGCTTTGACTTGGCGTGTCGGGACTTGTGCATTTGCGCCAGGAGCATCTTCATGATGATGATGTCGTTGTCGTGCTTGAGCTCCTTGGCGCTCAAGCGCCGCCGCAGCACATGATGCTTGAGGTGACTTGCCCTTCATGACGATGTGGATCACGAACGTGATGGTGGTCGCCATGTAGATGTGGACGAGGACGAATTGCACTTGCATCTTTTTCGCGTTCAAGACTTGTGGCTTGAATGTCGCCGCTTTGAAGATGACGTAGGGGAAGAAGACTTGATCAAGGTTCTAATCTCCTCCATCCTTGCATCTTGCTCCTCTTTATGTGCGGCAAGCTTCTTGTCGGTAGTCCCTTCTCCTTGCTTCGGAGTGATGAATGTCGATGGAGATGTTCTCGGCGCGCCTCGCAATCTTGATTGTCCGCCTTTGCACTTGTCGTTGTAGATCAAGAGAGACGCTTTGGTGATGTAGTTGTTCACGCCTGCCGTTGTTGTCGAAGACCGGAGATGAAATGCCTTGCCTATCCATCACAAGACTCGAGCAAATATGAGTGGAGAAAGAGAAGAACTTATACTAATGTACCTTGACCGATGTTGAAAATGAATCAAGTTCACTCAAATGCGGACAATGAAATAGCACTATTGGTACCAATCTTGTCGGTTCTCACACCTACACAAGTAAAGCTTATGGAGGAGCTCGTGAGGATAGTGGCACAAAATTTAATGCAAAATGTTAGCAAGAGTCAATAATGTTGAAAGAGATTCACAAATTGCAAGTGAAACAAATGGACCAATAGCAAAGAATGGCACACGGAAACACACACACGGATAGATAAATGGGGTCGGCAACCAAGGAATGAGCACAAATGTGGAATCCACGAAAACACTCGTGTTGCACAACTCAAGAGAGACGCTAGCACGATTGCTCAATAGGCGGTACGACACTTGTGCACAACCTATAAGATGCAAATGGATAAACTTTTATTCCAAGTATGCTATGTATGTATGGTTCCCGTGTTTCTCTCAAGATGATCCAAGATGATCGGATATGACAATCTTATATGCAATATGGTATGATGCTATGGCACTTGCTTACAAGCTCTTTGCTCTCTTTCTTTGCTTAAAAGCTTTATTTCTTTTTTTTCTATGGCCACTTTGCACAATGCACAAACCAAGATAGCAATTGTGTGTATGCGGAACAAACTTGTGACACAAGATATGATACCAATATATGCACCACAATGATATGGTATATATGCTATGGGAAGTATGATCACTAATGTGCACAAGTAACGCTGCCGGCAATACTCAAATGGCTAGTCTCGATAGGCAAGTAACGCAAAAGTAAGGCTAGGGTTAACAATGCAATAGCAAGGAATATACAATGGAGGGATACCACGATACCAAGATGATATGGAGGTTACCGTCCGCGATGATGAGAAGCGTGTTCTTGATGTATATACCAAGATGATGGAGACTCGCCCCTAAGTAGCCAAACACCTTAGGAAACGGAAAACCGCGAACTCAAAATTGCAAACGCCAAATGTCAAAATGGTGGTAGCGGAATGCGGTGGTGGTTTGCACTTGGCAATGCGGAAGTGGAATGATGGGCTATACACGTGTCGGAGTTGAAGTTGCCGCCCCTAAGTAGTCAAACACCTTAGGAGACACAAGCCACAACTCAAACAAGCTCAAACAACTATTGGGTTGTTGGGGTGGCGGCAAGTATGGTGGGCACGCCATGCGGAAGTGGTGGTGGTGGTTGATGAAGAAGCAATCGTCCCTAAGTAGCCAAACACCTTAGGAGACTCAATCACTACTCAAGCAACCACTAATGCTATGGGGAACAAAATGGGTTATGTTATGGAAGTCGGTGGTGGCTATGCGGTGATATGGTTTAAGGCCTAGGCAAACTTGCCAAATTTTCAAAATTTGATGGAGTCAAATGATGTTGGTGGTATTTTTGTGTGAAGGGGATATCAATAGCTTCAAACGAGCTAAAGAACGCCAAAATCGGACTGGATGAATTAGTTATGGACAAACGGTGAAACGGAAAAACTGAATGTCTGGGGCCGGATATCCGGGGTCGGGCCGGATTTCCGGGGTGAATGTCCAGAATCGAGCGGATTTGATGCTCCAGGCCCGGATGTCCGGCTTAGTCTGGATGTCCGCCGATGGCCTGGATGTCCGCCCGAGGTCTGGATGTCCGCCCGACGACTCCAAATCTCGCTTAAGCGAAATTTTCGAATTGGGGACGGAAATTGATGATTTCGGGGCAAAATTTGATGGATTTCGGAGGAAAGATGGGAAACTTGGGGAATGCTAGATCCACTTGAAACCAAGCAAATCCACGGATCAGAATCAACAAAACATCATCAAAACTAACAAATCACAAAAAAATTGGGGCTACTTTTGGTGGGGATTTTCGATTTAGGACTAAATCAACAAAATCAAGCTAGAAAAGAGGGTAGGGCTCCAAAACGTGATCAACGTGGCTCATGATACCATAGATGATGTAGGGCGGAACCCACGCGGACGATCTTTCACGTTGGAGCGGATCCTACGGTGAATCACGAAGAACACGCGAAGAACAAGAGGGAAAACACGGGAAAACGAGAGGAAGTCACCAACCAACAAGGAATCGGTCACACAAATGCTAGATCAAAGAACACAAAGGGAGATACATGATTCAAGGTCAACAAAGGACGATACAAACGGTAGTCGTTTTCTCCGTGAGGAGGTCTTGATGATGGTCTTCTCCGCGAAGGGAGGTCTTGAATCCATGGTGGATCGCTCCAAGAGGGGCCGCGTCTCTCGTGGAGTAGATCCGTATGGATGAGCGGCTCTATCTAATGAGCTAAATCAACGCTAACCCTAAAAGAGGAAGGGATGAAGTATATATAGTCTCGGGGCGAGGCACAAGGGACAAGTCCTGGATGCATCAAGCACAGCAGGGGAGGCCGGATGTCCGCCGCCGGCCGGATGTCCGGTTTTTCGAGACGCCGGATGTCCGGCTAGGGGGCCGGATGTCCGGCTAGCGGGTCTGGTTCGCCGAATCGGGCGGGCGCCGGATTTGGCGAGGGCCGGATATCCGGCGCTGTGGGAGGCCGGATGTCCGGGCCTGGGGCCGGATGTCCGGCCTCAGTAGTCTTGGCGGCAGCTGTGATGGGCGCCGGATGTCCGGCTCGGGCCGGATGTCCGGCTATGGAAGGGCCGGATGTCCGGCTGGGGCCGGATGTCCGGGCCTCAGAGATCCGGGTTTTCTTCCTTCTCCTCTTCCATGCTTCCGCAGATGCTTGGCCTTGGTCCTTGGGCTCTCATGGTCTCCTCGGTGTACCTGAGTATGCACAAGGTCCAAGCTGAAGTAGCATCCATGTCTTACATGCGAAAGGGAAGATTCGGAAAGGAGCGAAGTTCACCTTAGGTCCAATGGCGCATAGTCGAGGTCTCATCTTATGTATCCTTGGGGCTTGAGAGTAGATGGAGGTACATGGGGATGAGTGGGATGCTCCGTGATCATCTCCCTCCCTTGGGAAAGATCCACCTTGCACACCATGATCCTCAACGACGATGGCACATATGACTCCATGAGTGAGGAGGAAATGGAAGCCCTTGAGCAAGTGGCCATGCACCGCAAGTGAATGAAGATGAAGATGACCAAGTCTTTGTGATGAGAATTGAGCCCCGCCTCGCTTGTCTCCAAGGTCTTGACTCTCCAACATCAACAAGAAGAAGACCAACGATGCCACATCTTCCACACAAAAGCCGCATCAATGGACGATCCATCAAGGTCATCATCGATGGAGGTAGTTGCCACAACTTGGCAAGTGAAGAACTATGCTCCAAGCTACAATTGGTCAAGAGGAAGCACCCGCACTTACAAGGTTCAATGGCTAAGGACCTCTAGACTATACTTAATCGAGCATACGGTCCAAGTCTCCTTCAAAATTGGTGCTACGAAGACACTTTGGAGTGCGATGTGGTCCCAATGACCGCCACCTACTTCTTGGTCGACCATGGCAATTGACTGTGGTGTCATACACAATTGGCACTCAATCACTATATCTTCAAGATGAAAGGGAAAGAATATGTGCTACGACCTATGTCTCCTAGTCAAGTGATAGCCGACAAGCAAGCCACCCATCATAGAGAAAAGAGTGAGAAAGTGATCCACCCAAAAGTGAGTGAGAGCCACAAGCCAACTTTGAGCGACTCTTCGCCTAGAGAGAAAAGCTCATCCTATTTGCCACCAAAAGTGAGATGAGAGAAGTGTGTGAGAACCCATCTACCGTGATGCACTTTGTCCTTGTGTGCAAGGATGGAGAACCAAAAACTAACACCATTCACGAGCTACCTTTGGTGTTTCAATCTCTTTTACAGGAATTTCAAGATGTTTTCCCCGATGAGCTACCTCCGGGTCTACCTCCTCTTCGAGGCATTGAGCATCGAATCGACCTCATCCCCGGAGCGCCGCAACCAAACAAAGCTCCATACCGAGTCAATCCGGAAGAAACTAAGGAGATTCAACGGCAAGTACAACAACTAATCGACAACGGTCATGTACGTGAAAGCTTAAGCCCTTGTGTCGCTTCGTTATTCTCGTGCCTAAGCCCGATGGAAGTTTCCGCTTGTGTTCATTGTAGACCAATCAATGCTATTACTGCTCGATATAGGCATCCCATTCCTCGCTTAAATGACATGCTTGATGAACTTAGTGGAGCCAACTTTTTCTCAAAATTGATCTTAAAAGTGGCTATTATCAAACCGATACAAGAGGGTGATGAATGTAAACTGCTTTCAAAACCAAATTTGGTTTATATGAATGGTTAGTGATGCCTATGGGTCTTTCTAAGCTCCCTGCACTTTGTGCGCCTTATGCATCATGTACTTCATCCTTATATTGGAGTCTTTGTTGTGGTTTACTTTGACGATATTCTTGTGTTTAGCAAAACCATGAAAGAGCACATCAATCATGTAAAATCTGTGTTGCACACTCTTCGCAAGGAAAGTCTTTATGCTAACTTGAAAAATGCACTTTTGGAGTTGACAAAGTGGTCTTCTTGGGTTTTGTTGTTTCAAAGGGTGTCCATGTTGATGAATCTAAAATTGAAGCAATCAAAACTTGGCCCCAACCCACCAATTTGCAACAAGTGCTAAGTTTTCTTGGTCTTATGGGTTTCTATCGTCGCTTAGAAAGATTTTAGCACAATTGCCGCCCTTTGCATGCTTTGAGCAAGAAGAATACTCCTTTGTTTGGGGAACTTTGCAATCAACCGCTTTTGATGAGCTCAAGTCTTTGCTTACTCATGTCCGATTCTTGCTTTGCCCAATTTTGACAAAACTTTTGAGGTTCATTGTGATGCAAGTGGTACCGAATTACGGAGTTTTGATGCAGGAAAACGAGCCATTGCTTATTTTAGTGAAAACTCTCCGTGCTCAACTTAATTACCCCATCTATGACAAAGAATTGTATGCTTTAGTGCGTGCTACATGTTTGGGAACATTATTTGGAAAATTAATTTTTTGGTTTTTTTTTTTTTAAAAAAAATTTAAAATTTCCCCAAAAAAAAGCCAAAAAAATTTTTTTTGGGGGTTGGGGGCCCCTTTTTAAATAATTTTGGGCCCCGGGGATTTTGGTTTAAAAAAAAATTTTTCCAATTTAAAATTGGTCCCTTTTAAAACCCCCCCGGGGCCCCCAAAATTTTTAAAAACCCCGGCTTCCCCAATTCCTTTTCCCCCCCGGAATTTTTTTTTGGGCTTTTTGGGGGGGGTTTTTTTTTTTTTTAAAAAAAGGAAATTAAAGGTAAATTAAAAAAACCCAGGCCAAAAGGGAAAAACCCCCCCCCAAAAAAAAAAGGGTTTTTGGGGCCCCCCAAAAAAAAATTAAAATTTTTTGGTTTTCCAATAAAAACTTCGGGGTTAAAACCCCCTTTTTTTTTCCCCGGGGGGGCCCCACCGGGTTTAATTTTTTTTTTTGGCCCTTTTTTTCCTTGCTCCCGGGGCCGGGGAAACCAAACCTTTGGTTAAACCTTTTCCCCCCAAAAAAACCCCCAAATTTTTTTAAAAAAAAAAAAACCCAAAAACCCCCTTTTTGGGTTTTTGGGGTTTAAATTTTTACCCTTTTTTAAAAAAAAAATTTTTTTTTTAAAAGGTTAAAATTAAAACCCTTTTTTTTTGTTGGGAAAAATGGGGAAAATTTTGGGCCGGGGTTTTTTTTTGGGAAATTTTTGGAAAATAAATTTTCCCCCTTTTAAACCCCCCCCCCAAAAACCTTTTAAAAAACCCCAAAAATTATCCGGGCCCCCCCGGGAAAAAAATTTTTTTTTTAAAAAACAATTTGTTTTTTTTGGGGGGGAAATTTGGGGAAAATGGAAAAAAAAAACCCCGGGAAAGGGGGTTAATTGAACGAGTAAAATTTTTCATTTAAAAAAAAAAATTTGTCCCAAAATTTTTTAAGGTTCCCAAAGGAAAATTTTTTGGGCCAAGGTTTGGGTTTTCGGAAAATTTTAAAAAAAAAAAAAAAGGTTTAGGGTTTTTTCCCCCTTTAAATTTAAAATTTTTTTCCCCAAAAATTTTTGGGCCCTTTCCCCTTCCCCAAAACCCAACCCCCAAAACTAACCCTTTCCCCGGGGTTTTGGGCCCCCGGGGTTGGTTTTTAAGTTTTAAAAAGGTTTTTTTTCCCCCCCTTCCCAACCCCCCTTTTCTTTAACCCCCCAAAAAAAAAACCCAAAAAAACCCAAAAATTTTTTAAAAAAATTTTTTGGTTTTTACTTTTTTTAAAATTTTTTAAAAAAAAAAAAGGAAAAAAAAAAAATTTTTTTAATTTTAAAAAAAAAAAAATTTTCCCCCCCGGGGCCCCCTTTTCCAAAAAAATTTTTTTTCCCCAAAACCGATATTGATGAGCTTGGAAAAAATTTTTTTTTTTGGTAAGAGGCATTATTTTCATTCGAGGACGTTTTTCCTCTTTGCCCTTGCCACTAACATTTTGGCAGAGTTCACGACCCTTCCCACAAGACGGCCAAATCGATTACCACCTATTCCAAGGGATTGAGCATCAAATTACTTAATTTGCATCGCTACCCAACCCGCACCAACCGATCAATCCGGAGGAGACGGGATTATGGGCCAAGCAGGAGCTGCTTGACAAAGGTTATATACGCAATCTCTTTAGTCCTTGTGTCGTTTTTATACTAGGCGTGAAGGACTTTGCATTGGCACCTTCAATGGCACAAAGAAATTCTTGTTTTTAACCAGGAAGGCCTTCACTATTGAAAGAAAGGCACATTCCCTTTCTCCAATTCCCGTTTTAAAAACTTTTCTTAATGGAGCAGTGGAATTGGTTAGGGGTGTTTTAAAGATGGCAACCGTTGCTATTTTTCCAAAATTGAGGGGCCTAGTCTGAACTTTCTATTAACAAAGAATTAATGTCTTGTTCCTTTGAGACGGCAACATTTAGGCCAAAGAATTTGTTAATTTTGATCAAATTTAAACAATTAAAATCGTAAATAACGGAAGCAAAGGGTTGAATTCATTAACTTTCCTTTGAAACCAAAAGGGTAAAGAAAATGTTATTGGAGCTTTTCCCCGCATACATCTTTACAACTTGTTCAAAAATTTGGTTTGAACCATCGTAATATGTGCATGATGTGATTTTAAAGTGTAATGCAAATTGTAAAGAAGGAAGAAAAAAATTCGTTATTGATGATTTTTTGTTCCGGTAAAATACTTCCTCCTAGCTGTTCCTTTTTGTTGTTGCAAGGGATGGAGGAGGATTAATGAATTTGGCCAAGAAGCAGGTAAACTTGTCAATTTCTTTTGGCCAAAGATGAGACGGATGTTGAGCTTTGTTGCTCGCTCCACTGCAAAACAAGTCAGCTCAACCTCAGGTTTATATATGCGCCTGGCCCAGGCCTTAATTTCTTATTTTTTTGGTTTTGAAAATAGGTCGTGATAGATTCTAAAATGGCACACTTTATACCATGTCATAAAAGCGATGATGCGTTAATGTTGTGCCATTTTCAGAATCTATCCATTAAACAAATATGCTATCCTCCCTTCTTTGTTCGAGGTAAACCTAAACAAAGTCCATAGATATATCCTCCCAAAACCTAGGCAAAAAAGGCATATATAAACCATGAGGATTTAGTCGGACTTAGCTTTTTGACATGGTGCAATGAGCAACAAAACGCCAACATCCAGCCTCATCTTTGGCCAAAAGAAATGTGTAGGTACATCCTCCGCCTTCTTCACGCCAAAGTGTCCCATTAATCCTCCTCCATGCGCCCCGCAACAACAAAGACTAACAGAGCTAGCAGGAATGCATAGCTTGTTAGCACGTAACACAAAACCATCATTAACAAACAACTTGTTCCATGTTCTTCCTTCTTACAATTCTGCATTACATCTTTAAAATCAGCATCATGCACATATTGATCTTTGATGGTCTCCAAACCAAATATTATGAAGTCAAGTTGTGAAAGCATAGTATTGGCATTTAGACAAAGCATCAAGAATAACATTTTCTTTACCCTTCTTGTGTTTAATGACATAAGGGAAAGTCTCAATGAATTCAACCCATTTAGCATGTCTACGATTCAGTTTAGCTTGACTTTAATATGTTTCAAAGATTCATGATCGAATGTATAACAAATTTTTGGGCCATAAATAATGTTGCCATGTTCTAAAGTCCCAACAAGAGCATATAATTCTTTGTCATAAGTAGAATAGTTCAGACTGGGCCCACTCAATTTTTCTAAAAGTATGCAACAGCTTGTATCTTGTAATAACACACCTCCTAATCCAATTCCACTAGCATCACATTCAAGCTCAAAAGTCTTATTAAAGTCGAAGTTGGAGTAAAGGAGCATGTGTCAACTTATCTTTCAATACCGGAAGGCTTCTTCCCGCGGTACCCCAAACAAAAGGCACATCCTTCTTTGTAAGCTCATTGAGAGGTGCAGCAATGGTGCTAAAGTCTCTACAAAACGCCTATAGAAACCAGCAGTCCAAGAAAACTCCTCACTTCAGTGACTGTTGGGCAATGGCCACCTCAATAGCGCTTCAATCTTATTTATCAACTTCAATTCCCTCGTGGAGTAACAATATAGCTAAGAAAAGATACTCGGTCGGTGCAAAAGGTGCACTTCTAAGGTTACTAAACAAACGTACATCACGAGAGCATTAAAAAACAAGCACGAATGTTCCAAATGTTCTTCCAAAGATTTGCTATAAATCAAGATATCATCAAAGTAAACTACCACAAATCATTCAATGAAAGTACGAAACTTCGCTCATTAATCCCGCATGAAAGTACTAGGTGCATTAGTTAACCCAAAAGGCATGACTAACTACACTCATATAATCCAAACTTAGTTTTAAATGTCAAGTTTCCATTCATCTCCCAATTTCATACTTAATTTGATGGTATCCACTACGCAATCAACTTTGGAGAATATTGTAGAGCCACCTAATTCATCAAGCATATCATCTAGCCTAGGAATAGGATGACGACAACTAATAGTAATATTATTAATGCCTCTACAATCAACACACATACGCGATGCATTCATCCTTTTTAGGCACTAGTAAAATAGGAACAAAGACAAGGACTAAGAGATTCGCAGGTATAACTTTTGTCGAAAGCAACTTCTCGCATTTGACGCATAATCTCCTTCTGCCTTCCTCTCGGATTGGTATGGGAAAGGTGCAGAAGCGGCATCGCACCGAATTAAGTCAATTTGATGCTCGATCCTCTAATAGGTGGTATCCCGTGGCATCGCCTTGTGGAAGACGTCAATGAATCCCGCAGAAATGTTAGTGATGTTAGGGCAAAGAGGAAGGCATCGCCCCTAATGAAAATAATGCCTTGCACACAAAAAGCATAGCAAATAGATTTGCTAGAATCTAGCTCATCAATATCAAATGGTGGCAAATAAACATGCACTTTTCATTTAATTTTGCTAACATTAGATGGTTTATTATTAGGCTTCATTTGTTGCTCAAATTCTTTTGCCACAATCTGATTTTCACTCTTATTTTCTCCTGTTTTGCTTTATTAGCTCTATTAATATCATCTTTCAAAATGGAATCGGAGTCATAGGAAGCAAAGTAATATTTTTATCCTTGTGAACAAGAGTATACTGATTGTTTCTACCATGGTGTAGAATTTTATCAAATTGCCATGGTCTACCAAGTAATAAGGAACATGCTTGCATAGGTACCACATCACAATCAACATAATCAGATATGTAGAGATACTAAAATACACACTAACAAGACGTGTTACCTTAACCTTGCCGCTGTTGTTGAACCATTGGATGTAGTAAGGACGGATGTGGTCTTGTGGTGAGAGAAAGCTCCACCATATCCATGCTAGCCAAGTTGTTGCAGCTCCTCCATCTATGATGACGCTAATAGAACGCCTTCACAACTCCCTTTGTATGGAACAAGTTATGCCTGATTTTGCTCAGCTTGTGTAACCTGCACACTCAAAACACGCTTGAGCAACTAAACATTCATACCTCCAAGATCTTCAGAGCCATGTATTGCGCCTCATGATCGTAATCATCTCCACCGTGTTCTTCATGTGTAATAAGAGCCAAAGTCTCTTCATCATAGTCACTAGCGCTCATACCCACCATCCTCAAGAGCAATCATCACACCTGAGATTGGCATTCTCTCGAAAATGTCCTCTTCCCACGAATTTAAAAATAATATCACTTGTGTGCCCTGTTGACGCCATGGAAGAAGAAGACTTGTAGGCCCAGCAGTGTACTCTTGGCGATAGTGGTGGTTTGCCTGCTTTCTTGTATCACGTTGAGGTGGCAATGACGGAGGTGCCGTGTAGTAGAACGGTGGAAGTAGATGATGCACGTGGTGTCCATGAGGAAGGTCGACCGAAAAGTTAGTCCGCCGCCAAGGCCTGCCGATCCCACTTCACGCTCAGCTTTACAAGCAAGATGGAATAATCGAGTGATATTATTATAATCCTTGTAGTCTAGGATGGTCTGAATCTCTATTTAATCCACCCGTAAAACGGCGCATAGCTTCATTCTCCTCAACAATACCACATCTAATCAAGCCAGTTTGTAATTCCGATAATATTCTTCACCGAATTTTTTCCTTGTCTTAAGCGCTGCAATTTTTAAGTAATTCACGCTGATAATATGGTGGAACCCAACAGTACGCATAGCAGTTTTCAAAGCAGCCCAAGTAGCTGGAACAGGATATAATCTACAATGTTCGACCACCAAACACATGCAAAGCTAGTGAAAGCACAAACAGCAGCAGAACACGCCTCCCTCGGATATTGTAAACATGTAAATCGTTGTTCGTTTTAACTCCCAAGTAAGATATATATCAGAACATATCTACACTCAAATGGTGGAATATTCAATTTCAGTTTAGGGAGATGGTCATGATCTCGCACTCAAGGGGAGCCCAACATTGCCATTATTTGCATGTGGACGACCTGGTGGTTGTGGTGCTGGTGGTTGCACGAGTTCGATGTTGATCAACCTCATCCTCGTAATCTCTACATAATCATCCTCCCCACCGCAGCAGCAGGAGCCACGATATCAACAAGAGCACCAAAGAACTTGGCCAGTCAAGAGGGACACGGAAGCTCAGGGAGGGCTGTTTCGTGATGTGGAGGTAGTCCTTGTTGTTGTAGTAGAGGTGAAGGTGCCGTGGTGGTGGTGGTAGACGCCATGAAGCAATTCATTAAACTTGTTATCGAGCTTTGTTTCAACGCCTTCTCAATGCCATCTATCTTCTCCATGGCCTCTTCAAATCTATTTAGCACATCGTCCACCGCCCACTCATCATTTGTTGAAACTTATCATGTAGCGCTTTGTTTGTCATGTTCTCCCAAATCCCGGCGGCTTGTGATCCTGCCATGGTTAGTAGCAATAGAAACACACAAGAATATGATTCGACGACTACTAGGAAGTGGTGGTGGTGTGGTGGACAAATACAACCACAAGCAAATCTCAAATTTTACCAGCCTACCCAAGAGCAAAGGTGATCGGCAACCGATGTAGTCAAAACCTCAAAGCTTGATAGAGCGATTACTGTGGAGAGTCAAACGCACGATGTAGATGTATGTGGAGCTGGGAAGGCTTATAATATGGTAGCAAAAAGGGTCAACAATAATCAATTCAGAGATGCAAAGTTGAATAAACGCCAACAACGGTATCAGGTTGGTCCTAGGCTAGACCGTCTAGAGACGCAGCCTAGAACACTAACAAAATCACGGCTGCACGTAAACAAGGGAAAAGCACACTGAATTTTTTCTTTTCGCTTTTTTGCGCTTTTTTTGCGCGCTTTTTTTTTTTGTAAAAATCACTATAATGGCGAGTGTCTCAAAACTCTTCCTGTGTCAAACCGACAGATGGGCACAAATTTTTGACTAAAAAATTTTTTTTCGAATCCCGACCCAAAAACTGAAACGGGTCAAAAAACTTTCTATAACGGCGATCGCCTCAATACACTTAGAAACACCAAAAATAGGAGAGCCAGAAAATTTTTGACAAGTGCCTGAAAATTTTGCCTAAACGGAGGGTGGTTTCAGACTTTTTTTTCCAAACCTACTCCGCAAGGAAACACGAATCGAAACTAGATGGATCTCAAAACAACCCTAATATGCAAGGAACTCGGATTGGTGGTGGATATATTGGTGGTATATGGGCGGTGGTGGTAGCGGTGGTAGTATATGGATATGGATTGGTGGTATATGGACACGGATTGGTGGTGGTATATGGATACGGATTCGAGCGGTGATGTAGGTGGGGGCGATGATGATGGTGCGGTGGGGCGTGACAACTTATGACCAGAACTCAAACTCTAAAAGACTAGACGCTTAAGACCAGAACTAGACACGACGATGCAACCGCAAATTCAACAAAGCAAAACCCTAAAAAGATTATGCAAAGGCTCAGATTGGTTCGGATATGATGAACTAACCCTAATTTTTTTGTGTGGCTTTTTCGTGGACTTTAGGTATGAAGAACAGATCGATCTAATCTATTAAAAACTGAAAATCTCACCGAGCAACCTGAAAATCTGATACCACTTGATAGAGGCGAGGGTGTCCGCCTTCGATGAGATGTTAGTTTCGCTGGAGGAAGTCGATTTGACGATCCGATAAACGGGCGAGGACGCCGCGCTTAGCAATCGCTAAACCAACTCCGAGAGGTTATTGACCACGCCGAGCACGATCAACCCGACCACGAGGGTCTGCTTTCCGCGAGCAAACGAAGAACAAGCAAGAAACTGAGATTGCAATCTGATATTGCAATATAAGATGAAAGCTTTATTGATCAAGGTGGGGTTCCGGACGCTTTGTCCGGTCGTTGAACACAAACGGCACGCGGGTTGCAGCTATGGTGAACTTTAATCTAAACAAAACCCAAGGTCTAAACGGTGCCCTAAGGGCTGTATATATGGAGGAAGAGCGAGGGGGGGTGAATTTCGTGGCCCTTGGTGGAGGGGTCCAAATCAACCCTATCTCTTGTTTCCCACACAACGGACTCTAAAAATAGCCTATACTTGTGTATTTCGAAATTACAAGGGCCTGCCCACTAATAAGGTGACGCAGACCTAGAATAGCCTCGGACGACATTTATGAAGTAGCATCTTGTATATTTGTCCAAGGCTTCATGCACCCATTATGGTGGCTTCAAAGTTCTAAATCATCACTTGTAACTCCGTTTGTTCCCTGCGCATGGCCTTATCTCCATGCTGGTTCTTGCCCAATGTCCATCCTTCTCCAAGTTAGGGCCTTCATTTGTAAGCAAAACAAATGTATCCAATTTAGGCAGCATCATATTCTCATGAACATTAGAATCATTACCAAGAAACGAAAGTACGATAATTTAATGGCGCTGAAGTTCTAGTAATTGGTCCCGGATATGTAGCAAGAGGGGTGTGGGTGTAACAATGGTATTGATGTCCTCATCGCACCCTTCGGGGTTGAAGTCTCCATCAACGGACGATGATAGCACCACCTATCGGAACCACGCAAAAATCTCCGTGTTTACATTGCATTTGCCTTCTAACCTTCCCTTTACCTTTATATGCAATGTTTTACTTTCCGCTACTACACCTGAGAATTGCATGTGTAGGTTGATTTCTTGACTTGTGCTAAGTTGCTAAAATTAGCCAAGACTTAAAATTGGGAAAAGGCTTGATTTTTATTTGGTCAAGTAGTCTAATCACCCCTCCGCACCTACTTTCGATCCTACAATTGCCAAACCTCGGTGGTAAAACGGTGCTTGGGCAAGATGGTCGGGTTGCAACGCACGGACTTCTCGCTGCCTTGGAGTGAATTCCAAATCAAGGTGCCCAAGGACCCATGGAACTGTCAGGTGGCTGCCAACACCACTGTAATGTCCACACGGTCTTGTTTCGGGAGGATCGCTGGTTTGGGATACCGAAAAGAGCTAGCACCGGGATATAGGAGGTGGCAAACAAAATCGAAAGATGAAAACTATACAAGACGCGCTTAACACGTGGTTCCTAGGCGCATGACTTTGGCCTTGAGATGACGGAGGAGCAGCTGCTCGAGTTCTTCGATATATGGGACCGCATATCCACGATTCAGCTAGACGATGAGATCCGAGACACAATATCATGGGCGTGGAGAAGGACGGATGTTTCTCAACAAGATCAGCATGTGTCGCCAAGTTATGGGGAAAGGAAGTATCCCCGACGCAAACTTCACATGGAAATCGCGAGCCCCATCCGATGCAAATTCTTCTCCGCTAGCCATCAAAAATAGATGTTGGTCGTCCGATCGCTTAGCGCCAAGGGGTTACCCCACCGGACAAGTGTCCGCTCCATGATCAGACGATGAGACAATCAACCACTTACTCATTCAGGTGTCTTCTCGAGATAAATGTGGACGGTTATAGGCACGACGATGGAGTCACCCACGACGCCCACCCAACTAGACACCCCGATGCATTGGTGCACCAGCAGGACAAGCAATCAGATTCCACATGGACAATGTAACCATCACCATGTTGGGTATGTGGACACTATGGAAGCACCAGAATGCAATCGTGTTCGACGTGCAACACCCTCCTTACATCGGGTCATCGAGACCAAACACTTGGGTAGGAACCGAAGCAAGCGGTTTAATCAAGGACGACTCGACCATTTCATAGTGGAGCTAGCATGAGAAATGAGTAGGCCAACTTGGCCGGTTCCCGGCAGAGTAGTGCTTGCACGTAATTACTTGTAACACTACTTATGAAGGGTTTTTTCACCCCTTCCCTTCTTTAAGGCCTCCTTGGTTCATAGGGTAGGAAAATCAGAGAATAGAAAAGCCGAGGAAATGAAATGACATGTATCTCAAATTCTATGAGTAGGAGTAAGAAAGAAGATGCCCTTTGATTCACATCATAAGATTTTTTCCATTGAGTCTAGGCTGATTGATGTAGGCGGAACCCTATGTGGACGATCTTTCATGTCCGGAGAGGATCCCTACGAGGAACACGAAGAACGAGCGGAAGAGCACGAGGGAAATCACGGGAAAACACAAGAGAATCACTAAACCAACAAGATCAATCCCACATGTGCTAGATCGATGAACACAAAGGGAGATACATGATCCAAAGTCAACAAAGCACATACAAACGGTAGCCGTTTTCTCCGTGAGGAGGTCTTGTTGATGGTCTTCCCAAAGGAGGTCTTGAATCCAAGGTGGATCTTCTCCAAGAGGGACCTCGGCCTCTCGTGGAGTAGATCCGATATGGATGAGCAAGCTCTATCTTACAAATGAGCTAAATCAACGCTAACCCTAACTAGGAGGTGGAGGAGGTCTATTTATAGTCTTAGTGCAAATGGGGGCAAGGAAGGGGACATGGGCCTCGTTCAACACCGGCGCAGACAGCTGGTTGTACCGTCACGGGGCGGTTGTACCCTGGTAACTCATGCAGGCGGAAGTACCGGACGTGAAGGTGGTACTTCACCGGGAGGTCAGCGCCGCTTCCGGAGATGGACGCCGGAGGGCCAGCGGTTGTACTGTTGTCGGGCGGTACCGGGTCATTTGGTAATTACCGGTACATCCGTGCAGACCGCCTTGCACCGCATTTATCACGTAAAGGTGGCCGTTGTTGGCGTAGCCGACCGTTGTACCGCCGGGCGGTTGTTGGGCGGTTGTTCCGGTCCTTCCGTGCTCGGCAGACGCTTCCTTGAACTTCACGTCGGTGTCCTCGCCGCCTTGTCCATGGTATTCCTCCTTGTTCCTGGTCATGCATAGCACATACATTTGAGGTAGTAACCATGTCTCACATGTGGAAAGTGACGGTTCGGAGAGGAGCGAAGTTCACCTTGTGTCCCATGGCGATGTTTGAGGTCTCGCCATATGTCCTCTTGGGGTTTGAGAGAGTCGGAGTGTACATGGGGATGAACGGATGCTCCGCATCATCTCCCCTTCTGGGAAAGATCCACCGTCGGATCATGATCCTCATCACCATGGAAACGGTTGTCGGGACGGACTTGTAGTTGGACGGTTGAAGACATGGCAATCCAAGTAGTCCAAGGTGTCGCCGAGTGAGAGACATGCAAAAAGAGCAAAACAAGCAACACTGAAATACAATGGTTAGCGAACAAAGTGTCCATCATGTAAGAATGAGTCTAAGGCAAGATTGGTCGTGACAAAGCGCATGAAGCTTATCAAGTTGATCTAGAATGAGATGCAAAGCGCTCATGGGAATTGTGCACACAAATGTGTTGTAATATGATCAATGCAACCACGGTGCAAAATGATGTCATAGTGAGACGGTTTATCAACAGCATGAATATGGCAATGGATGCTCAACATGTGTATGTTATCATGCAATTGATGGTGGACAATATGATCATGATGTATGAATATGCCATCAAGGTAGATCACAACAAATTTGCTAAGGAAGTGAAAAGCTCAAATATCATGGATGACATGGGAATATAAGATGCAACAAGGCAATCATAATGTGAGTCAATCCATGCATAGGGTGCAAACTTGTGGTGAGTATGATAAGTCCATCGAGCATGACATGCGAGGGAGTCCTGACTAGGGGTGTCCGGATAGCCAACTATCATCGGCCGGACTCCAAGACTATGAAGATACAAGATTGAAGACTTCGCCCCGTGTCCGATGGGACTTTCCTTGGCGGGAAGGCAAGCTTACGATAGATATGTAGATCTCCTACCTTGTAACCGACTGTAACCCTAACCTATCCGTGTCTATATAAACCGGAGGGTTTTAGTCCGAGGACTAACAACAATCATACCATAGGCTAGCTTCTAGGTTTAGCCTCTTGATCTCGTGGTAGATCTACCTTGTACTTCCCATATCATCAATATTAATCAAGGAGTAGGGTATTACCTCCATCGAGAGGGCCCGAACCTGGGTAAAAACATCGGTCCCTTGTCTCCGTTACCATCCGCCTAGACGCACAGTTCGACCCCTACCCGAGATCCGCCGTTTTGACAATCGACATTGGTGCTTTCATTGAGAGTTCCTCCGTCGCCACCTATAGGCCCGATGGCTCCTTCGATCATCAACAACGATGCGGTCCAGGGTGAGACTTTTCTCCCGGACAGATCTTCGGATTCGGCGGCTTGCACCACGGCCAATCCACTTGGCCATCCGGAGCAGATTGAAAGCTACCGGCCGGTCAGATTTGAAGCTTGAATTATACGGCCGACATTCGGGAGACTTGATCTTCGACGGATTCGAACCACAGCTAAGCGCCCGCACTTTCTCGATGGGCATGATCTAACTCGCCGCCAACAAAGGTCCTAGAGGTCAGATTAGTGTCCGCCCAACATTGATTCGAGCCGATCTCGCCGACGAGGACGGTTGGTTGACACCACCTGGGGCTGAAATTCACGGCGATTGAGCCAACACAACCTCGCTTTGCGGACCGGGACTCCAAGGTGCCGACTCTCCGACCAACCTCCCTACCGCTAATCGAATCCGATTGGCGCCGTCATGAAGTTCACCGCCGGACATCTTTCCGCACTCGCCCTTTGGCAACATCCTCAAGTCACTAAAGTCTCTCTTTATCCGGAGAGCCCCGCCGACTACGGTCGAAGGTTGGGATGTGGATGACGAAGAAACTCAACGCCCACCCACCACCCATTCAGAGCCAATCGCCGAAAGCTTACACGACGGCTCGATTTCGACCAAGACATCGACGGTATGGACGATTTATAAAGGAGAAAACCATGAACCAGCTTATAGGACGCCGGACAACCACCTCATCCCATGATGTATACATGGTGGATACACCTAAAGGAAGTGACGACAGGAACAACGAGACGCCACGGCGATAAATCCTCGAAGTAGTCAAACGGCAACGTAAACGCCGCATAAGTCCCGCCAACAACGACTCCAGCCATAGAGCAGGTTAACCGTGGACATTTAACATGCTATCGAAAGCAATCCGTCCAACAGACAACTTGATAAACAACCCGCCCCTCGGAAGATAACAGTCCGGACGATCTCACGCCGGACAAATTGTTGGAGCAGAATAACCTCCACAAAAGGCTCGCCGCCACGCGTAGCCCAAAAAAGGTATGAAGCTCAAAACAGCGGAAGATGCACTGAATCGATGGAAAAAGTATTCAACACCGCATAAATACGGTGACAACCAACAAAGAGCTATCCAAGAGAAAGGTATCGCCCGATTTGATGAGGAGGCCAAGAGCCCCACAATCAAAAAGTAAGAAGGCCAACCGTCGGATGGACGACCCACCGGCAAAAAGAGATGGCAAATGGCGCCGCACAAGCCGCACGCGATCCACATAAGGATTCACATCAAAAGGATGGCCCAGCTTAGGTCCATCTATGGGCCGAAAGCAAGCTCTTCAAAGCAATGCAACACGCCAAATATCCAACATCACGGCACACCCAACATGGGCGCCGACATCCCCTATGTTTCACTGATGAGGGCCGGATCATGAATTTCCAGCAGGATTCAAACCCGAAACATAGAGGCATACGACGGAACAACAGACCTGAGTCTGGATTGAGGATTACATCCTCCACATACACATGGCTAGAGGAGACGATCTCCACGCCATAAAATACTTACCCTCAAACTCAAAGGGCCAGCTCGGCATTGGCTTAAAAGCCTCCCTAAAATACCATTGGAAGTTGGGAAGAGCTCGAGGATGCTTTTGCAAATTTTCAAGGGACTTATGTCCGCCCTCTAGATGCGCATTTATTTAAGTCATATAACTCAACAAACCGGAGAGTCAGCCAAGAATTTGGAACTGGTTCCTCACCAAAAGAAACCAAATAGTCGATTATCCGGACGCCAAGCCTTAGCAGCCTTCAAACACAACGTCCGAGATGAATGGTCACAGACACCTCGCCAGAGAAGCCGGAACCATGGCCGCATTAAAATCCTCATGACCCGCTTATGCTGGAGAGGATAGCTGGCTAGCAAGATGCAGCACCAGCGACCCAAGTACATCCAAGTCGGATGGAATGGAAACCACGGCGCAACAA